>JARVLU010001196.1:30176710-30187367 GCA_031762415.1 Simpsonichthys santanae | reverse complement strand
ACAAACAGGTGGTTGGAGCGTTGGGTAGGCGGGGCGCTCGGTTCTGTTGACGGGGCGGGGCGCCCCGCCTATATAATAGTAGGGGAAACACTGAAGTTGTAAGGCAGCTCTGTACAGCTCTGGGTGTAAACACGTAGTCTGTTTATCATTGTGTTTTTCCTACCTGCGTGCTGAAACCACGTGTCACATTACAGCCAATACCGAAACTTGACACCTGGTCCTGGAGAACTCATCTGCCCTCGAGGCTCATGCACCTGGATATACTGAATCTCTGGGGGTGATGCGTCTGCCTCTGCTAACGAACAAGGATGTCAAAATTGCAGATAATTGGATTTATAATAAAAGTTTTCCTGATTTTGGAATAGTCTGGATCCTGGTTTAATCAACATACAAAGAAGACAGCCACAGCTAATTTGGATCTTGTCAGGCTGCTGCCTATGTGAAGGTTAATCCGTGCTTTTAGGACTCAAAATCAGCTGATTTACCGTCTAAACCGTAAGTTGGAAGTGATTTTAATTGCATGCCACCAGCGGCTTTTGGACTCATCAGCATGAAAACCATCTTGAAGAGGTTCGTAAGCACAGACTAGCAGAATGCACCCTAAGCTGGCTATTTCGGACCTTGGAAAGTTATCAGTACAGATTCAAGGCTGACGGAAAATAGTCTGCCTGAATAAATTAACAATTGTGGTTATCTGAATTAGGGCTGCAACTAACGATAATTTTAATAATCAGTTAATCGGCCAATTTTTTTTTGATTAATCAATGAATTGGCAAAATAACCCAACAACAAATGTTTTAATTTCCACCTTTTTAATTCCAAAACTGAACATTTGACTGACATAGCAAGTCACACAAAAAAACAGGTTGCTACTTGACTATTCTGTTAGTAAAATATTTAATATAATAAAAAAAGTTAGCTTGAAAAAATAAATGTGCACAAAAATATACAATATGTTTTATAACTGTACAATACAGTATGTAGCTACAGGTAGTCACCGATTCACGGCGCCATCGACTTACGGCAACTCGGACTTACGGCGCTGCCCCCAGTGACGTCATCACACCTTACATTGCCTTTTTTATGCAGCATTTCATATGTTGTTTTTTTTTTTTTTAGATTTTTTTTAGAGTATTTTGTTAGCTAACTGCTTGGAAACACATTAAAACGGCGTTCTAAGTGCGCAGTTGTTGTTTTTACATTGAAAAAACGTGTTTAAAAAGACGTAGCGGCTGCCATGTGCTTTCGGTTTCGAGTTACGGACGAAAATCCGGACTTACGGCGCCATGTGCGTTAGGCTCCGACTTACGGCAGAATCGAGTTGCGAACAGTCCTTAGGTCCGGAACCCGTTCGTAACTCGGGGACTACCTGTACTGTAGTTCATTACTAATACTTCTTTCCATTTCTGATGCTCTTGACTCAAAAGGAGCTAGATGTAGTCATGACAACATGTACAGTGTACTGTGATCATCAGTGAGCTTTACCTATTCTAATGTAGACGCTACAACAACAACGCTGTGACATTTGTAATAAACGTACAACAATTAGGAGCGGCGGTGCATGTTCACTGAACCATAAGCTGACGTCTCGTCTTCAGAACATCAAAGTGCTCTGCGTCCTCAACTCTAGACTGCATATCTCCTGTACGTTTTCCTAAATTCAATATACTGTATTAATTTTACATAAAAAAATTTCCACTAAAAGATGCAACTAAAATACAAAGTATTCAGACGATTGGTTTTACTCATACGAGCTCACAGAATCTTTCTCTAGCTGAGACTTTCTCCGACTGTGTGATGGAGAGTGAAGCTTTGAAAAGCTGAAACTTATTACAATAATTGTGCACCTCAATTTCAAGGCAAATATGTAGGATTGCCCTCAGTCAAACAAAAAAGAAAGATGAATTATGGATTGCATGGGCGAGTTTTGCTTCCATGAAATCAAGTAGCCTTTACCACCTATGGCACTATGGTGACTCAAACTGGGGCTCTTCTATTTTAGTTTAATTAAAGCAAAGACAAAGTCCACATGTAGCAGCAGATAGTGTTTGAATGTAATTGCTACACCTACTTTATACCCAAGAGGTATCAATTTATAATAGATTGAAATGTGGCAGTTGCCATGTCTAAACTGATGTAAGAAACACAGGTAAAAAGAAACAACCACATTGTTGTTGGGTTGTTTTTTTAGCACAACTTGATGCAAAACAAGTCTTGAATTTAGTCTTTTCTACAAAGAAATCCTGTGATAATGGAGCTAAAATGTCAATTAAAAAGCAAAACTAATTTTGATTAAATAGCAATTCTTTTTTTTTTCACTTTTTTAATTCCAATATACTGCAAAACCTACAACAAATGATATGGCAAATGATCCACCTACATTGTGCATGTTAAGATCATGTAAGGTTTGTAATGTGCTTAATATGTTCACACACATTAAAAAAAAGACCTGCTCAGTGTTAGAGCACAGACAGCTAGCTTATTGTTTCGCCTGTGGGCGATCTAATGTCCGGCTGCTCACTGAGCTGCAGAGTAAAAAGCGTTGACCACTTTCTCCAGTATAATTGGACAAACGCATCAATTACATCAATAGCAAATTACAACATTCATAATTGATCCCTGGACAACTGCAGTATAGGTCAACCCACTGTTCAATAGCTATACCACAATATTCATGTTACACTGAACATATTCAGGAACTAATTAAATCTCAAAGGAGGGGATCGATGTTAGAAGAAGCACGAGAGAACTATTGATCGCAGCCGACAACAGGGATCTCTTAAAGCAGGGAAACTGTGTGGCATGATGCAATTTTATTATTATCATAAATGATCACTGGGATGATTTTTTTTCCCCTTCGGTTTGAATAGCTGTAATAACAAAATTTCTCGTGCATTCTCACTATATGCTTCTATTAACTATGAGATTACATTTATGTTGAACTGGTAAGGCTGAATTTCCAAAAGCCCGTACGGCACTTAAGGAAGGAAGGTGGTTATCAGTGCAAGCTTTCACTTGATGAATCAATATCCAAGACAACAGGAGAAATGCTAATGTCTGCACAAGGACAACTATTACTGTTGCAACACTCGGATGGCTTGAGACTGAAGCAATATTTGCTCATATTGTGATAAAATGTTTTCTCTTTTCTTCATTAGAAACGCACATCAACAGGAACACAGCTTGACTTCCTTCTGAAGCCCACATTGTTCACATTTATACAAAGAAAGCAGAGCTAATACAATATAAAACAGGTTTTTTTGCTTGTTTCAACTTATTTTTAAAGTATTGATTTCAGTGGGAGCTAAATGGTTGTTTTTTTTTTTTATCTTTATTTTGTTGATGTCGGTGGATTAAAGTGTGACATTTAAAACAGAATTATTACATCAGAACACACAGATTGAACCAAAGTCCAAAAATGATAGAAACGGTGACTTTCTGAACATTTCTTCCTCTGTGTGACTCGATATGTCAGATGCTGACACCGCCTGATGTGAGCAGCGTGTCTAGAAATGTAAATAGTTTGTGAAGCAGTGGCGATTTTAGACTCTTTTTAGGGTGTGCTCAAGCACCCCTAAATTTTAACTCAGCACCCCTGAAAAATTAAGAAACCATCTTCACGATTTTGTAAGGAAGCTCAATTGTCAAACAGATTCACCAAAATATAGAGTATATTTGGAATAAAAATGGAATAAATGATGACACTAATATAATACATATTTGTATTTGTAATTACCAGGTAATATGTAGAAAGTACAATGTGTGTATCAAGTAAGTGCAAGGTAAATACCATTTGTAGAATTGGTACATAAGTACAAGTATGTTTCAAATAAGTACTAGATAAGTACTTGGTAAGTACCAGAAACATGTCAGGTAAGTTCCATATGAGTAATTAGTTTATCTTTCTGTGAGGTTCATTCATATATTTTTTAGTTTAAACAATTTATGTAGCCAGAAAGTTGGAACCAGGCATTTTTAAACTACTTCCCATGTTTTAATTTATTTTTTATAATGGCAGTATAGCTTCATTAAATACTTTGATCCAGCTGTAAAAATCAGGTTTTATTAAAGATGACACTTGCTTTTCCTGGGCTGAAGAATGATTAAAAAGCCTCAGAGTGCATTTTGCACACCAGTAAAAGGTTTCAATTCATTTACAGCTGAAATATTGGTGGTGTCATTTAAAGCTGCACTTCTCCTCCATTCTCCTCTTTGCCGTTGACCTTTCTGTACTGTCCACATCTCAGGCCCGCTGAAGAGAGTACTTGGCCACACTCCATCTCGTCCCAAATGGGGCCAGCTGAGGGAGGGAGGGAGTGTTTTTTTTCCCCTAGTCATTGGAAACAGCTGTCATGCTGTCGTCTGGCGCAGATCGGCAGCCAGAGCCGGCTGGGAGAGCCGGCGGGGAGAAGAGAGCTTCTGTTTTTGTGTCCGCTCGCACTTAAAGCGCTCACCTGAGTGAATTCATCGAGCCTTGCCTTCCAGCTACACTTAAAGCTCAGGGACATAAACAATCAGATGGTTTTGCTCCAGGAGGGAGCACTCCTGGCTCTGCTGCTACGTTTCAGAAAAACAGTTTCTCATTAACTTAGAAAGGCTTGCTTTTCCTTCACCGTTCGTGGCTTTCGTTCCATGCATGTGTTTAAGGTTGCGTTTGCAGGTGAATGATCTGATATGAGAAAAAAATAATAAAATCTACGTTTTTCATATAAATGCAAAACCTGAGGAAGGTTAAAAAAAATGCTTCAAAATCAAAATGTGAAGCAGAGAGGGGAGGTTTTTGTGCAAAACCTTTAGCATGTGTTTCATTAGCAGGACCTGACCTTATCTCCCAGGTCCAAACCTTATCTCCCACAGATGCAGCCAGAATGCATAATAGGGGAGGCCCTTTGTGGCAAATGCTGTGGGGCAGAGCCCATACCCCATTCCTGGTTCAGACCCCTCCTCCTCCCCCTTTCTTCTTTCAAGCCACAGCTGTACACACAAATGTACACTGGATAAAAAGAAAAGCGCACACAAAAACGCCTCCCATGTGTTCATCACCACCTCTGCGTTATCCGTTGTTTCTGGTTTTTTCCCCCCACCTCCAGAGGCAGGGTTTATGTGAATCAGAAGGTGATGTCTGAGATTGTAACCAGGCTCCTGCAGCCAAGAGACAATGAGGTTTTATTTTTTTTACCAAGAACCAATAAAAGATAACCGAGAAATCAGTCGTGGACGTTTATGAATGCTACCAAAATGTACAATTATTTTAATTAAATGGAAACGGGAGCACATCGCTATGTATGTGTCTGATGCCAGTCTGTGCATGTAAAGTGCATTTGTGTGCAGAATACAAGATGAGCAACTGTGCAAGAATCAGAACCGCGTGGAGGCGACCCACTCCATATTTATGAGTATCCCCATATGCGACCCAACACAGTAAACAAAGAATATTAAAGGCAGACACTGAGGGACAGTCTAATGAACACATACATATATTACTCACAGTGTAATGAATCGATTGAGCTTTCGCTTTCATTCAATATTTATTAAAGTAATATTCCTGCGACTTTCCACCTGAAACGTCTGGAGTTTAGCAAAAGACCTCTGAACACCGCAGCTCTTTGTGAGGAAAATATAAATCCTTCACACAATGAAATACTTGATGTCTATCAGTCACCTGCAGCTGTGGATCAAATAACACGGAAGGGACACTTTTAAATTTAGAATGAATGTACAAAAGCAGATATATTTGTTGGTACCCTAACAAAATAATAAAGAGATCAAATCATCAGTTCAAGAAACTTCCATCAGAAGCTTTGTGACTTTGGATTTTGATTAATTCCTGTCTGGCTTTCTTGTGTTCTTCTATGAAGCCCATTATGACACACTGGTTCATCTTCATCTATAAATCCCTCCTTGGTCTGCTACCTTCTTATATCTCCTTCCACATATCATGTCGTCAGTGCAGTTACAACATGCGCTCTCAGGCCATTGTTACCTGCAGCGTTCCCTCAGTGTGGACTAAACTTGGCAAAAAGGCCTTTTCCCACTCAGCTCCTGCACCTGGAACACCTTGCAACAGGAACTGAAGATGTCCACTTTGATTTCTTTAAGAGATTTCACACATTTGGTAATGTCAATAGAAAAATCAAGACAGATATGTTCTTGTTTTTAGTATTTCATCCTGTTTTACAGCACCCTGATTTATTGTTTTCTACACTTCTCTTACTTTTAAGTGCATTGTGCTTATTGTTATTATTGTTTATTGTTGTCTGTACTTTATATGTTCTGTCTGGAACAGGTCCCTCTTGTAAATGAGTCCCCATGGCTCAATGAGACGAGCCTGTGTGAATAAAGGTTGAACGAAAAAAAATGACAGAATTCATCAGACTGTGCATTCATGAACGGACATACCTTTTGGAGTTCAGCTTGAATGGTTTCAGATGGTTTCCTAACTTCTGTTTCTATCATTGGGGGTTGTGGCTGAGTGGTTAGAAAAGTTGTACTCCAATGCGAGAGTTGGGGGTTCAATTCCACCTACAGTCACATGTCCAAGTGTCCCTGGGCAAGACACTGAACCCTTCATTGCCTCTGTTGTGTGTCCCATCTGTGTATGAATATGACAAAGCACTGATTATTATTTGAATAGATCTAGTAGAGTGCTGTATGAATGGGCAAATGAGGGCACAGACTTTGAGAATCTAGTGTGGCATGAAGCTGCACTGCTCTAATTGTGACCCTTGACCCTTATTCATCTTTCAGACTCACTATGAATCGTGTGCTTTAAAATTACCTCTGACTTCAATAATGTCTGTTGTTTTTCTACACATTTCTCGTCAGGGACAAAGAGTCAACAGTCTGACAAATGTTTACCTTATTCTTCCTCTGTTTCTAAGAAAGAAAAACAAATCATTACTGAAGTTTGTTTTATTTGCTTAACAATTGTGAACATGAATAATTTTGATTGTTGTTCTCAATCATTATAATGAAATCATGTAAAATATTACAATGTGGATAACATATTTCTCTGTTCTGTTTTTCAGAAAGTGATTATTCCTTCAGAGGCACTTGTCATGAGCAGTTTTTGAGCTGAAGCTGTTTTCTTCAGAGGGGAGTCAAAATGTTTCCTTGTAAGTCAAAACAATATCTTCAGAGCTGCTGTTGTGCACAAAGATCCTTTGTGTAAAAAGCAGTTCGCCTTGGACCCCCGGACTGAGCAGATCGTCTCCGGCTCCGAACCGGAAGATGGGTCATCTTTGGACCAAAAATCCGAGAGGTCGTGCCAAGGTCCACTCTTTCAACTCCTGAGCAGATAAGCATGTTGCTCAGTTACAATTGTTGGAAGTAAATAACTGCAGAAGATGCACTGCAAGACTCACGTTCTTTGCTTGAAATCCAAACGTGCAGAAGGTGCTGATGGACGGTGTACCTTCTCATCAGCTGTTGACACACTCACATTGTGGACCAACCACTACCACAACCAACTGGTTGGTCCACTATGTGGGTGTGCTGCTTGTGGGACTCAGCTTGTCATGGCTCCTCAGACTGATGAAGTCCTTTGGATGTAGGACAAAATGTCTCAACAAAAGAAAATAAAAACAGCAGAAACCGTCCAGATGACCTGACTGAACATTGTTGGATTTTTTTTTTACCTGGATTATTGAGCATGAACTTTGATGCTTGTAGCCTTTAGCTTTAACATAAATTGTCTTCTTTCTGAGTTTCTCAGACAGCTCTCACCTTTATTGTCTCAGCTTCATGTTCAGTGTAGCACACACAACCATACCAAACTACCCACTGGAATATTTGTTACCTTTCACTGAATGGCTGATGAAAAGCTTGAAAGAACAGTGATACCAATTAAGGTCCAACATGAGTAGAATGTAACAAGTAGTCTCTTTAAGCATACCAACAAATCTATCCAAACAGTTTTATTAGATATTTGGGGGGAAAAGCAACAAATTATTTTCAGTTTTCTTTATCACATTCTAAGGGCATGTAGAAATACTGTAACATTAGACGATTTGTTTAAACAAAATTGCTTCCACGGGAAATGAAGCATTGTTTCAATGAGCTGTAAGGGTCCCGATAAATTTATCTGTGTCTGCACATGCAGTTCTGCTTTTTTTAAAACATGTTTTCCATAATGCAAATTAAATATCTGAATCTGATCATCTCTAAATTATCTGTCACAATGAACTTACAGTGTCATTAATCTTCACAGAATATTTAAAGAGCCACCTCATGAGTGGCGCGTGGTAGCGTGTGGGACACCAGCAGAGCATGACAGCATTGTGGGATAACGACGACTGCAAACACTGCTGAGGCTGTAGGAACAGAAACGCCTGCAGGTCCCACGGGACACGTAGACTCAGGTTCTGGAGTCGAAGCAGCTGACAGGTTACCACAACAGCTTGAAAACCTCTGGAAGCGTCTGAAACCTAAATCACCTTCAAAACGTGACAGATCACAGCTGCGTTCTCCGTGCCTCTTTCATCACATCTGCTGCTACAGACTCGACTTTTTTGAACGCTCCTCGTGGGTTTTTATTCACTTTTGTGAAGGCCAAAGGCCTGACTGGATCTTTTTTTTGTACGTCTGCATCTACATTGGAGAATTTCCCCCTAGTTTGACTTTTACTAATTAATCAAGCTCTTTTGCGTGTAAACAAACTGAAGTAGAACCCATTGCCCTTTCTCACGTGGAAGACGAGCAGCTATTGGGCTCCCTCTATTGGCCTTTATTCACCTTTATCTGCATCTGACCAGGCTCGAAGGGTTAACGCTTTGACATGCCCTCTGTTCATTTTAACTTCAGCTGTTTTACACCTATACAGGAAATCTTAAGGACATCTCTGTTTGGTCTGAGAATTAAATAAGAACAGAATAGGGGCATGTTTTAAATAAAATTAAATTAGATTTTGTTTTCCGTATCATTTTGCTGATCAGTTTTTTTTTTTTCTAGCTAAAATCTTACAACAGTAAAGGGAGCTATTTTATCTGATTTATCAACAAACAGTCAAAACAAATCTTTTTCAAATGTTGCTCGTGTCTGTGCGTGAGCCTGTCTGTTAGCATAATATCTCATAAACCGTTGGACATGTTTTACTGAAACGTACAGAAAGTATTACTTGGATGTACATCTACAACTTCTACTTTTACAATGAACCCAATTCAAGAGTGCTACCTTGGACAAATGACAGTAGTCCCTCATTTATTGCAGGTGTTTTGTTCTGAACCCTCCCCCACTCCATGTTATATTTATTTTACAATTTATATACAGGTAGTCCTCGACTTACGACGGAGATCCGTTCTCACGCGGCGTCGTAAACCCAATTTGACGTAAGTCGGAACATGCATGGTACACGGCATTGTAAACACGGTTTATTCAACGTAAGACAAAACCAGCGTAAATTATGTACCTTAAACATGTACAGTACTGTATTTCCAAGCAGTTAGCTAACACAGTACCCTACATAATTGTCAAAAAACACATAAAATACGTCACAGTACATTTCATAATGAAATAAAACAGTTAAAAAAACTGTACCTGTATCCCTCCGCCGTCACTCTCTCTTTTTTCTTTAAAATCTGGTTGGGATGGGATCTAGCAGACATGTGGATGATTTGGATGAGCCTATTATTTTTGACAATTCAGAGAGCTCAACAGGACAGTTACTTCTCACAGTTCCAGGAACTCGTTTTAAACACAGAGGTGACAGTGCCTTCTCTGTAGCAGGCCCAAGACTTTGGAACGAGTTACCTCTGCTTGTCAGACAGGCCCTCTCCCTCTCGGTTTTCAAATCCCGTTTAAAGACCCACTACTATTCCGTTGCTTTCAGCACCTGATGATCTGTGTTTGGTCATTATATTTATTATCTGCAACTATTTTATGTCTATATTCTCTTTTTTACTTCATTTTTTATGTTGCCTGTTGTTTGTCTGTTTGTACAGCACTTTGGTTGGCCTTGTGCTCTATAAATAAAATGGTATGTTGTGGTAAAAACAGTCAAAACATAAATCAGGCTCTAGTGAAATTCCTAAAGTTTTCTAATTTGACAGGGGACTAGAGATAGTAGAAGGAAGAATGGTTTGACTTTTCTCTCTAATTGAAGTAATTTTATTTATAAAGAATCTCATGAAGTCATCACTACTTTGTTGTAGGGATACATGGTTCAACAGAGATGGGACTTTTAATTAGTCTAGCAATAGTACTAAACAGAAAACTAGGGTTATTTTTTATTCTCATCTATTAAAGATGAGTAATATATAGTCCTAGCTTTACGGAGAAGCTTTCTTATATTTTAGCAAACTACCTTTCCAAGCTAGATAAAATTCTTAAACATTAGTAGCACAACATTTTCTCTCCTGGTTTCTAGATGCCTGCTTTAAAGTACGTTACTCAGAATTGAATCAAGGAGCCAGTTTCCTCTGATTACTTTCTTTTTCAGTGGAGCAATTTTATCTAGTGAAGTTTGCATTGGAGTTGTAAGATGATCAACTAGATGAGTCACTGTTCTCTGATGCATTACTCTGCAAGACAGAGGAAAACACTGATGGAAGAGATTGTTTAAAATTGGTTATAGCGTTTTCTGTTAAGCACCTGCTAAGATGAAATTTACTCTCAGTGACTGTGTAGTCATTTAATGTAAACTCAAAGGTTATTAAAAAAT
>JARVLU010001196.1:30139686-30153485 GCA_031762415.1 Simpsonichthys santanae | reverse complement strand
AGACTGGGTAACATAGCTGCAGGAGCGGAGGGTACACATGTTGCTATGGATATTGAGTAGCGAACAGTGGTAGAGTGGGGTTTTACCAGTTAGACTCATTTTACTGTAGGAATATGAGTCAGGGCTGTCTGTCAGCTCATCATTAAAAGGTCCACCTACTGAAAAGTAGAGATATTATAAAGACCCTTCACTTTCTGCACGACAGTCTCTGTTCTTCACGGTGATTATGTATTCTATTGTGAAGTTTCCATTTTCTCTAAACAAAGCATCCGCTGAAGAAATGCACATCACCCACTGCTTTTTACGCCAGAGTTTTAAACTTAAAACCTTTTACTGTCATAAGAAAGAGTTGTTTTGGTCAGTACTATGCACCATCTCAAGCAATGTTGTAAGATTGTGCAATATGTGTTAGCACTCAGGGTGTATCCAAGGGATACCTATCAGCTACTACCACACGAAATCCACCAACTGGATTTGTAACATCCACAGTTATGACCACCTCGAGCCACTGTGGCATCTAAAATTTAATCAGTTGTAGGTGTTCACAAAATATTAATTTGCTGAAAGTTCTTCTCCATGAGATATTTCGCTAACATTCAGACAAAAGCAAAAACATTACCATTCTATTTGCCTTTCATAAGTGTGTCCTAAAATGCGTACTTTCATTCTAAATCTTGTAATCTGTGCTGCCTGTGTGAGTTATAAATAAATCTTAAAATGCGAGATATGCTTTTTGGGGGGGGTTCCTGTACTGGTTCGGGTCACGGTCTGAGGTTGCCATTGTCATGCGTGACATGCTGTGTGCTTTACGGTGCAGCAGAGCCCGTCAAGGCTGGGGCTCCCGGTAGATTGGTGTGTGGTGAACTGTTACAGAGCGACTGCTGAGCTGTTGGAATCACTTGAGGACTGCTGGAGAAACGATTATCCGGACAACAGTAGGATGCTGTCTGCTCCCTCTGGAAAGGCAATCACTGTCTCTCATCCCCCCCACTGGACAGTTTCAGATCCAACTACTTAATCCCAAAATGAACGGCTCAGAGCTGCAACAGAGATCTCTGGGTATGACATCCTCTTGCCCTCACTTTGAGATGTTGTTTTGTACCAAAAGTTCCTAATGTGTCAGCATAAAAGCATTGTTTATAGTTGTGTTCATTATTATTATTATTATTATTTCTTCTGCACACATCTCTTGTGGTCATGTTTGATTTATAGTGGCCCCAATCAAAAGTCTGGTACTCATCATTGCCATTCCTGAAAATCCAGAGGCAACAAACGCTGCATATCCCAGAAGTGGGCAGAAGAACGCACTGAAATATTGGATGTGCAATCATAAAGAGTTCAAATCCTACATCGATATGAGAAGCTTTGTATTTTCTTTCAAAATGAATCAGCTGCAAAGGCTGTGCCCTGCAGGGATTTCCATCAGTGTTCTCAAGACTTGACACCAAGCTAAAGAGGAAGCCTGCTCCAGCTCCGTTCATCCCGCCTCAGATTGGTGATTAGATTGAAGAGCCCGGCAGACGAGACGCAACTCGTCTCCGCCACACCGAGAGGAAAAGCAATGTTCCACAAGACTAAACATTCATTACTCAAAATAAATCTCCATTAAACAAATGCCATATGCATAATTAGGCTATAAGAATAATTATAATTGTGATTAGTTTCTCCAAGGGCAGTCTTATGTAAATTGTGATTGACACTAAGCAAAGTTTGGAGTGAATAAACTTGACTTCAGAGGGACATGGACCGCCAGGACGGCAGCATGACACCCAGTAAAATGCAACAATGACAAAACAGATTTAGGACATGAATTATGAGATTATACCATGGAACATTCACAGTCATGAGTGAGGGTTAGGTTGTCAGCTACTACCACACCAAATTTTAGTTTAATATCTGTAAAATGAACTTGGATTGGCATTGCTGTGTTTATCAAGGGTACAGTGTTCTGGTGGCCATTTCAATTCAATTATTATTTTTCTGAGTTTCATTGAAAGTGCTCCATGAGATATTTTGCTAACAGACATTCAACCTTTATTTATACAGGTTAACTCCATGGTCTGCATTAAGAATAAAACTATCTTAGCCACAGATTTAACTTTGCTACATATAAATACAATGCAACAGTCATGCATTTTTAAGATTTTTGCGGCCTCTTTGGTTCAACACATGAAACAAACAAAAAACATGACAGTATTAATATTTTTTTTTTAACTACACAAATTTAACACTACCGTGATAAGAATATGCTATTAGTAGTGTTACATGTTTTTTTTCCCCCATCTTATTGTGTTTCAGGTGATTTTTGTGCTTTGTGCCCATATTTTTTCATCAATTTGTATCTTGGTTTAACACAATTAAGCAGTTCCTCAGTATAAATACACTGAACATTAGCTAAGAGTGTGCAGTCATGCTTGCAGCTCGTGTGGGTCAGTACACAGCAGCTCTTTGATAAACGCTTGCTAACATTAGCATGCTGCTCAGATAAACAGCCCATTATTAGGAAGGGGAAAAATTGCCACATTTTCCATCTTAATCTAAACTGTTTTCAACAAAATGCACATGCTAATTAGTACTAAATATCAGTTTATTCAAATGATCTAGGACTCAAATGTTAAAAAGTCAAACTACTCTAAGCACAAGCTGTTGGGACATTACGCAACACAAACGATGGAGTCGTGGCTGTTTTGGTCAAATGTTAAAAATGTTATGTGCGACCGCATCTAGGGTTTTCATTAAAACAAAATTCCCCGAGTTTACCCCAAGTATAGCCTGAAATTCCAGGCAATATTTCAGTCACATGAAACGCTCAGAATTTAATGCCTTAGGTGCCAGTAACTATACGTGCATACGGAAATCACCCCTATTTCTTGTATTGCCTATATCAAATACTAAAAAGCCATCATAGCCAATCAGAAATAATACGTCTGTAGAAGTAGAAGATTGAGTCAATGGCACTAGAATTTTAGCATCAATATATTTACACGTCAAAATCTCAGAAAGAGCAGCTGGGACATTTTGTGAGATCGAGCTCTGACGGTTTTCCTTTGTACGCCGCTAAGCTTTTTGTGGCTGAGATTTTAATTCAATTCATTTTTTTTATTGAATTACTCATCTTCAATTTGCCTAAAACATGTTGTAATCCAATTCAAGGTAGTGCACGGGCAGCACTGGTCCAAAGACAAGCAAGTCCAAAATTAAGACCAATCTGGACCCAGCACGCGGCCGTTGCAAACTCCAGCTAGACTTCTGCATAAATTATGCATTTAAAATTGTTGCATTTCAAAAATGCAGTGATTTTTATGTTCAGATGCACAATGACTCATTTTTAATCCATTTAATCTGAACAGCCAGGATTGAAACAGTCTGGGCTCCCAGTCCAGGGCTATACCATCAGAGTTGACTGCAGCCGAGGCCACGGTCTGACCCACTGCTCTGGCATCCTGCGGCGCTGACCGGGCCAACAAATACCATGTGGAGGTAGAGATGCTATTACTAGTCTGCTTCTGCTGTGGCTGCCAATTGATGTGCACCTTTCATCTCCAAAGCCATCTCTTTGGGAGACAATAGGCACCCCCCACCCCCTCCCTCCACCCATCCTTTTGATCTCAGTGGGGGGGGGGGTCAATGCTATCATGAACTGAGCAGGTGATACAGGAAGAAAGAGGTGGATGTGCTGTTAATGCACTGTGAGGCTGCTCTGTCAACACGCTCAGTACAACCAGTGTCAGCAGCTTTATTATATATTCAACAGGGCCAGACTGCTGTTGTGCAACTTCTTTTACATTTTAATGAAAAATCTAGGAGTGACTGATAGAGACTTTGATAGGAAATGAAAATGAATACCGTGCTTTTAAATCCAGACACCAAAAAATGCAGATTAGGCTGCAGGTTTCAGACCTGCTCTTTGGAAACCAACCACTCCACGCAGCCATACTACAAATCCAGTACACAAATATTTTTTAAAAAAGCACACAAGATAAACAGCTGTGATATGTCCACATTTATTGTGCAGTGACTTTTATATACATACATCTTTTTTTACACCTAATTTACATGACCAGTAATAAATTAATCTGCTAATGTTCTTTAAATCATCTGGCCTCAGTGTTGCCACTGATTGGACGCAGCCATCTTTGTAGAAGAAAAAAAAAGCACAATAATTCCCAGTGACACGTCAGTAACGAGGCAGTAATATGGGTCGATGCAGTCGAATTCTCTTTAGTGTTATATCTTACACACAGAGGCAGTTTGTAAAAGATTTGGAGCCATGACTTACACTGTGGGACATTTTTGTTTTCCAAGAACTTGCAGAAAAAGACAAGTATTCTAAGATTTAAGCAGTCATATGCACTTCTCTGAGCACCAAAGTGTTTTTAGGTTTCTACTTTGCCTTATATATTTGGTGGCTGTATGTTTTACAATAAAGAAAATCCTTATGGCACACGTGTTTTAATTGTTTTGATTGTGTTATCCACAACAATAAATCTAATTCTGTAAGCAACACAAAGCAAACAGCTGATAAAATGATATTATTAAAATACATTTGTTGGATTGTGTTAAAAAAATGCTTTATAAAATTGCATTATTTAAATTAAGCATTACTGAATGCATTACCATGCGAGTACCTTTTACATCATTACTTATCGTCTAATTAATAACAATAATTGGGTGTTAGGAGAACGTATCAGTTTGTTAGTCTGAGAGTGTTGATAAACTTGTAACCAAGTCCACAGAAATTGTAGCTAAATAAATCAAAAAGGCCCAAATGCTTTACAAACTGCCTCTTTCAATATTAAAAATGACTATTATTGTGCTACATACAGTATTGATCACTGACAACAGACACAAAGATAAACTAGAGCTGGCTAGTAGTGTAATCTTTACAAAATCTAACTCGTTATGCATAAATCGTATTCACCGTGAACTTTGTAGTGTGGAAACAATAAAAAATACATTAACCAGAGAGGCCGGGGCCACACACACACATCCAAAAGGGGACAAGAGAAGATATAAACCACTGAAAAAAATAAAAATAAAATATCTAACTTGTGTTTCTCATTTACACACAAACTGTGAATACAAGCAAGGACATGATCTCATCTTAGTCTTAAAGAAGAGACAAGTTGAACGTTCTACTGCTAGCTAATGCTAAACACTGACACTATTTAGAGTGACATGCCTTTGTAACACAAAACACATCATCTCCAATCTCATTTTTCCATACAGAAACACAAAGATTTTTTTTAGGATACATTGATGGCTCCTTAGCACTACTGTGCTGCGAGCTGCAGCAACTCTAAACTATCCAAACATGCAGCTTGTGGTGTTTCTACAGTACTATTCAGTTGTTGTTGGTAAACAGTTGTGATAAACCTCAGAGTTTGTATTTTTTTTATTATTATTATCCTCTTAAGGTAACAATGTTCAGCATGGCTCTGTTGTTCCATAAGCCTCACATCCAGTCTATTACGACTCGCTCATTAAAGTGAAATAATGTGGTTCCCATTTAAATCACCACATCATAATGAAACATTTGATTATTGCACACAAGCACTGAAACTTCAAATGTTCATGCAGAATGAATGAGAACACGGTTGCGGCTGCTCACCGGGCGATACAAACTTTTGGAAGACTAATTTACATTGTGTGTGGGGACATAAATAGATTGCACTGTAGCACCTACAGTAATTTTAAAAAGAGTCTTAGTGTTTGAGAAATGAGCATGAGGATTAATGACACCGACTGTTGACGGGTTGCATCATGGGTACATTTTTTTAGACAGTAAAAAAGGAGGAGTGTTAGAGATGACAACTGCACTGTGGAGGACAAGATGATGAGCGAGCATTGCTGTGAGGGAATCTGTCAACCTGTTTCTCAGGCAACTTCTCATGTCGACAAGTAAAATGTAGTACATCCATAATTAAACATTCATAGTGTTGATTATGTTAAAACACACACTTGTTAGAGAATTCAGTAAAGAAAACATTTGATGAGGGGAGTTACGTGAGTTTAAAATATTTGTATAAAAACAAAAAAATAAAAATCTTTTAAACACAGTTCACCCAAAAACTATTCTACACACATGACTAGACAAGAGAAAGTTTGATGACAGTGTACACGTACGTAGATGTGAGAGTGAGAAGGGGCTGATGTGCTGGACCTTGTGTTTAATGGAGTGTAGACCTTCTTTGCTCAGACTCAGGGGGACTGAGAGCCTGACCTGTAGCTCTTAAAGCTGCCCAGCAGACTCTGCACCCCCTTCTTGACCCGTCGAGCCACAGAGTCAGTGGGAGGGGTGGGCAGACAGGAGGCGAGGCTGGGTGGACGTGCATCCAAACATTTCTGGTAGCGAAGCTTTAGGAACAGACACAAAATAAATATTGATGAAAAGCTCTGATTTACTTTTGTCTGCGTCAGTGATGTCAGCTTCCGTGTGAGGCTTGTTTTATAGCTCACCATGCACGCAGCCTGCACAGCCTCACTCAGACTGGCAGCGTTGGGTTCACACCAGAACATGTGGCAGGTGAAATCTCGGGGACCTTCTGCCATGATAAAAGCAAAGGTGTGGACATCTTTGCCCACGCCCATGAAAGACAGGAAACGCACTCTACATTCTGACAGCACCTCATCATCCTAGTGGGAGAAAAAAAAAAAAAAAACAGATAAAGTTTAGTTATAAAATAAAATTATTAAATTTTAAAACAAAATGCATTATTTTTCTCATTATAACTCGTGTTTTTTTTTTTTTTTTTCATAATTTACATGCCCAGCAACCTATAGGCCGAAGCAACGTATTTATAGATTTATTTCCCATATTTATAATCCAAATTTTGGCTGAGATATGACCATTTTCATTCTTTCAGACTGAAAAAAAAAATTGAACAGTACCATTTTCAGCCACTAGATGACAGCAGAGTAGCAGCAGTAGTAAGGCATGCTGTTGTATCATGTTCATTCAACCTTACAGATCAATTCCATTGGGCCTCGGGGACTCATTTACAAAAGAGACCTGATTAATTATGTAGTAGGTAAAAGTGGCTATAATGACAAATTCAAAAAATTCCAAGACAAAAACAACTGGACTATGTATTATACTTTACTTTATACTTTAGTGTTTTTGTCTTGAACTTTTTGTAATGTACCATGTCCTGGATGAATCTTCACCAGCTTTTAATGATACAATCGGCTTGCCACAGCCTGCCGCCTTCGTTCTGCTTGCTGCTTGGAGCAACCATCAAGTCAGCTTCATTTCACTGCACCTCCCCAGCGCAATGCAGCAAATTTGACCACTAAAGTGCATTTAATAAGTAAAAGTTCAACTGAGACTAATCTTTGCTATGAAGTCAAGAAAACAAATAATTGTTTTAGGTGCTTTTCTTGTTAAATTTTGAAGAAACAAGCAGCATTCCTCCTTTTTTCGCACTGTCTGTGCACTCCCAAAAGCACCGAGACAGCAAATACTTTTGAAATGCAGCTGATTTGACTGTTAAAAGTCCTTTTGTTAAGCAAACGTTAGACTGAGACACACCGTTAATATAATTTCGAGCAAACAAATAATTGTTTTTAAGAGTTAATCTTGTTAAATTCTTGTTTTAGTCCTCCCGTGCACGCTCCCACTGCCGCTATTTGGCAGCCCATCGATTTTTAGCACACCGGCCCACATTTCCAGGTTGTCAGCGGTGACACATAATAGATGCGACGTATATGGCGAAGCAACAAATTTATGGATTTTTCCACTTTTTTAGACATATTTGGACTGATGCGACTTATAGGGCAGTGCGATGTGTATGGTGGAAAATACAGTACTGCAATTTTCAAAAAACAATCAAATAAAGCACTGAAACATAAGTGTATAACTAAGGTGATGTACTGTATCTTAAAGTAACATCAAGTTGTCACATTTTTACTTGAATTAGTTTTAAATCTTAAGGTCAAGTCAATCAATCATTTGTGAAAAGAGGACATTTTAAGATTCAAAAACACTTTTACATCCTTTAAAGTTGATCAAAGTAAAAATAAAAATAAAAAATTAAGTGGATCTGACTTTGCTTCTCACCTGTTTTGAAAGGATGGTGAGAGTGGCTGGTGCAACATTCACAGAGACAGGAGTCCAGTCGTTTGTGTCTTTGCCATCCATTGCTACCTCTAATGCTTCATTAACCATATCCATCCCTGTCAAAAAGCCATACAAAGCATTACGTACTGAATGATTAAAAACAAGATTTAATAATAATATCCCAAGAAAAGGTCCAGTTTTGCTTACCAACTGGTCTAGTTACAGGTACAGATCCAAGATAATAAACATGGAAGCGCTGGAAAAGCTCATTTTTTGGAGCAGGAAACTCTGTTAAGAATGGAGGAAATATTACATTATTTAATACATTTTAATTTATAAAGGGGAAAATTCAAAATGCCTGAGGGTTAATAGCTTTACCTTCAACAGGGATGCCAAAAGATTTATTTGAGTCAGAGTTGAGCCTGCACATCCCCGGCTTAGTTGCCTTTCTCTCCATCATAATCTAAAGCCAAAAATATGCAAAATCATTATGTTTAAGAAAAACAATTGATTAAATTAATTTAAAATGACAATGAGCAAAAATCTGAACGTGCACCGACCTTTGAACACATCTCATGTAGGCTGGTGGCAATGTTCTTGGCAGGTGAATCGCAGCGGAAAACATGACACTTCAAAACTTGGGTCAAGTTGTCACGAGCCACGTAAGCAAAATCTCTGCAGGTGAGAACAAATGGAAAAGCTCACATGCACATCCTGAGCCAGTTACACTGCTTAGATGAGCCATCAACATAGAACAAGCAGGCCTTTGTTCACATCACTCTCACACACAGTGTAAAAGTTCCACTCGGCAGACATGTTTGTTTATGATTTGGGGTGGGGGGGCTCGGGCTTTTGATACGGTTATACGAATCATACAGCACAAAGAAAACTAAATGAGAATGCACAATATAAAATTGTGTTGAGGCAGTAAGTTTAAAGGTTGAGGATGAGGAAAGACAGAAAGTGAAGTGCAGCAGTTAATCAGACTGTGAAAAGACGGAGTAGCGCTGATGCACTGCACAACTAATTGCACACGTGGTGGCCGTTTTGTATTTTGATGCAATATATGCATTTCTCAATAAAAAAGAAATCTTTTATCTTCCTTTCTTTGAAATACATTTTCTAAACTATCAAGACAAACTGATTTGCTTACAAAAGCAGTTAAAGCTTAATTAAAAAGACATGTCGTGATTGCTTCGGTTTCGGGCCTCTACAGATTGGGCTCGGACACAATGTCTATGGGCTCGTGCTGGGTCTTTTTTTTTTTTTTAGGCCTGAATGCAACTCTACTGCAGGCTGCAAAGATGGTTAGTTTTTGTGATCTGCACTGAAAGGCATTCATCTGTATACACCGATCACATACTTCTTCATAGAAATCAGCCGATAATGATCAGTGGTCAATCGATCGGAACAAGTGCTTTTTTTAAATCTCCATTTGAGCACATGACATATCCATATTTTAAAAGGCAAATCACTTATGGTAGGTACTATGTAAAACATCAAAAATGTTTTTGGTTTTAAATGTAAATTTTTTTAATTAAATTTTTTACAACTTTTTTTTTTTTTTTAATGACAACATTGAGCATATTTTGTGATTAAATTCCTTTCTGTGAAGAAGCAAAGTTTTTTTTCTGAACACATTATGCATTCCTGGATCAGAGTTGCTATATAACTCTGGTTAACAAGAACTAAAACCAAGCTGGAGTATCACGTGTGACGCATCCTCTCACACACAAACACTCCTAACACCCTCCAGACTTCCCTTGACAACCCTTTATTTGTTACAGCAGGCTTATTAACGAGCACTCCAACTACCACAGTCTTTCTTTTTTTCTTTTTTCTCCCTCCAACACCTTCCTCTCATTTTCTTTCCACTGCGGTCACATGGGTCTTACCTCATTAAGCTGATTTTTCTCCTCACAGATTCATTATTTTGAATGTATTTGCTGTATAAAATGGATGCCCTGCCCCAGTTAGAGATGTCCCCTGGTCCAGCTCCTGTCCCTCGCCTCATAAACATCAGTCTCCCCTATGAAATAAAAAGCTCTCTTTTGACCACCAACATCCCGCATGGTTATGGAAATACAGTAAGAATGTGTCAAGGGTCCTTTGCGAAGACCGAGTACAAAGCTTTTCCATCAACCATGGATGCACGGCCTGCATGTTTGACCCAGACTACACTTGATATATCCAACATGGTTTGTAACTAGTGTTGTACAATACTGCTTTGAATCTATAAAGATAAAAAAGAGACAATTGTTTTTATGGGTCAGACATTAAACTAAAGGACTAAAGGTCCCCTATCTTTCTTTTTAAGCCCTCACACCTTTATTTTTGTTCTTTGGCTCCACATTCGGGCTTTTGTCTCTACAAAACAAGCTGAAAACACATCCTTTTCAAGGACCACTAATACAAAGCAAATTATAAACTACACAAGCAAATTTCTGTGCATTTATATGACTAAAATCATACACTATTTTTATTTCAGAGTGTCTTTATTTGGTTCTAATTGATTATGACATGCTTGTCATCATACTGGCACTGTTCATCATGTTGCCTTTTAGTGATGAGCTGTTCTCTACTGAGCCACAGTGAGCCTCTTGAATCAGCAGCATTTCATCTGCTTTGACTTGTGTGCTTGGGACATAAGGTTGCATTCATTAATGACATATAAGTAAATAATCAACAATTTCATCAATTTCCAGTGGGATCAGTACAGTTCTATATTATAAGTGAATCTTAGAATAAATTGCACAGGATGTTTCTTGTATTTGGAACATACACGTCTTTCTCACCAATGCATTTCCTGCAAAAATGCAGTTTGAATGCTTATTCCAGAAGAACTTGCTGAAAAACAGCTGAAATTAGCATTCTGTAATGTAGCTTAAATGGAAGAACAAGCATAAATAGCAGAAGAAAGCAGAAAGAACATATATTTGATAAATTAGGTTGAAAGAAGCAGACATGAGCAAAAAAACCTTAAGAAATCAGCTAAAAAAGGCTGAAATTAGCAAAAAATAAAAAAATAAAATACATGAAACATAGCTAAAGAGGTAGAAAGAAGCCTAAACTACCAGAAGGAAGCAAAACAACTGAAATGAGCTAAAACAAAATGTGGAATTGACAGAAAAAGCAAAAACTGGCATCAAAAGAGCTAAATGGTAGTCAAAAAGAGCAGAAAGGGCTGAAACTAGCAGAAAAAAAAGCCGACAAGATCATAAAAAGCTTAAATTAGTATAAAGAAGTGAATTAGGCTGAAAGTAGAAGGGATTAACATGAAAAACTTGATTTTTTTTCTGAAAATAGCTGAAATTAACAAAAAAAATGCTAAAAAGATAGCTGAAACGTTGCAACGAGCTTAAATTAGCACAAGAACGCAGAAAGAACACATTTGCCCAATTAGAATAAAAGAAGCAGAAATGAACACTAAAAATAAAACAGCTGAAATGAAGCTAAAACAACAGTCAGAGTCTAAGTTACCAGGTGGTAGTGGAGAGAGCACAATTTTGCTGAATTAGGCTGAAGATTTTTGAAATGAGTGCAAAAATGTAGACTTAGCAGAAAAAAACGAATAAACTTTGCATAAAAACAGCTAAATAGTTGCTGAAATTGCAGAAAAAGATACAATGCATAAATAAACTGAAATTAGCAGAAATAAGTTACAGGAAGCACAACAATGTTTTAGTTAGTAGAAATAACCTGAAAGGAGCACAAAACAGCTGAAAGTAGCTGAAATTTTTAAAATGTGCACAAGGAAGCTGAAAGAAGCTGAACCAGAACAAAATGTAAAAGAAGCAGTGAAAGGTTATAAACAGGTCAAAAGATAAGAAGGATGGAAAATGAGCTCAATTCATTTTCTAAGAGGATAAAAGAAATGGCAGAAAAGGTCAACCAAAAGGCTAAAGTTGCACCAATACCAAAAGTCATATTCGGATTGTCCAGAATAAGCTGAACGTTTTGATATATGATTTGTTGAAATAGCACAAAAACTATTGAACAAGAAAGACGACAAAAAATATGCAGAATAAAAATCGATCACAATAGTGTGAATACTTCATAAACATTCATACAGCTCTCACCTCTACTTTAATACCATCACTAATTGGACATTTGTTTGTTTCACTTATTGAAACATTAAGATATTGTCATTCACACAGATAAATCATAAATAGCTAAAAAATAATATATGCATGCAGCTCTTGTTTGGTTGTGAAAGACTGAAGCACGTTGCTTACTTCTAATCCCAATGAAGATCTGTTTGGTTCCCCCTGCACTCCCTCCTGACAGACCACTTTCCTCTCCTCCATTTCCTACCCTCATTTTTCTCTTCCTATGCCCCCAATCTAGTGCAGACGGGGATTTGAGTGACTCTGTCAAGCTTCTCTCTACATTTCTGGACTGTGTTAAATTGGTTCAGAGCTTAAGTGGAGAGCTAGCCTGGAAAAATAAAAAAAATGAAAATACAAATAACATCTTGAGGCAAAGTGACCCTGAGTAGAAAACGTCATATATATTCTGCGGGCTATTTTACTGACACATGCAAACAGTGACACACACAAACATGTGTGCACACATGCATAAGCTTGTACTAAAAATTCTGTGTTTGTGTTCAGTTGCAACCCACTCTCAATCCCAGGGCATGGAGTACTTGGCTTTTCCGAGATATGCACATGGTGTCTTTTGGCATTTGTTCTGTGACGAACGTGCCACATCAAGAGCAATAACTCTGGCAAAAATGCAAAAGTGACTAAGTCTGTTAAAGGAAGAAGGTGTTAGAGATGTTTTATTGGCAATTCTTTTATATCCACCCACAGTTTGATTGGGTTTTTGGATCACAGATGGTTGCATTTAGGTACTTAAATCAGCTACCTTTGTGGTCCAACATGGCTCTTTTTTGGACCAGCAACATGACTGAGTTTTGGCAGTATAATTAAGGCATTAGAACAAAAATCAGTTGTCCTTAACACGTTTTAAAATTGAATAAATACACCCTGAAACAATCATGACATATATCATGCCATACGACAAAAAAAGTTTGACGACGTCTGGAGTCCGTGTGTGAATTATTAGTAGAACTCATAATTTACTATCACAATTTCATATTCTGTTTTGTATAGACGGTAACATTTATTTCTCTGAGATGAGACCACAGAACATGCATCTGAAACCTGCTGACCACCAAAATCCTAAAATGTTTTCATTTTTAAAAATAATCTAGGTGCTCCAACATGCTGATGATCAGCTAATAAATGCTGCATCTAGATCATGCTTATTGTTCTATTATTTATTTTTACACAATGCGTTTGCATTTGGCCAACTTTTTTTTAATACCAAAACTACAACATGCATGACCTTTGCTGCTGTTTAACTGAGAATTTTTTAATATAATTATGAAATATAGTAGAAACTATAAGGCTTATTCATGTCGTCATAATCAAAACCTTAGATGTATACTTACCCAAATATTTCTCAAGCACACTAATGTATTTATCTGTCAGTAATGGACATGTAATTTAATAAAACAGCTGCCATATATTATCACCGCAGTATCAAATCAAATACAGGTAGTCCCCGGTTTCCGGCCGAGATCCGTTCTTCCGGCCCGGCCGGAAACCGATTTAGACCTAAACCGGAACTGCTCGCCGTGGCGGCCGTAAACGCAAATTTTCGGCCGCAAAATGAAACCGAAACTAAACGGCGATCGGTAACGTCTTTTTAAACACGTTTTTTCAATGTAAAA
>JARVLU010001196.1:30129203-30139586 GCA_031762415.1 Simpsonichthys santanae | reverse complement strand
CACACACACACACACACACACACACACACACACACACACACACACACACACAGCTACAAACAGCACAGATACAACTTTCGAGGAAGCACAATATATACCTTTCTCTGCATATGATGTAAAAAGCAGCATGAAGGGATAAAAAACAACAAGTGTTAGAAGCCAGACAACTAATTTAATGCATTAATAATATAATACAGATAATTACTTGAAGATTATTATTGTTTGAACTAATTGTTTAAAAAAAAGGGGCAGATATAATAAGATTTTTTCTTCTTTCTGCTACCTTTCTTTTTATTTTTGTATTCTTATAGTTTTTTTAATGAATAAACTTTATAAATAAAAATAACAATTTAATAAAAAAGGCTTTTTAATATTCCAGCTGTAATGTGTCTGCATCTTAACCAACAATCCAGCAGATGGCAGCAGCAGCACACAGAAAGACTAAATGCACAAAGCAAGAAAATGGTAGAAAGTTTAAAAATGGAAGGCAAAGCTGTTTGTGATCATAAACTCTGCTCAGATAAAAGAAGTTACATTTTTTTAATTTTAGAAAAGTAATCCAATTAAATTAATGTAAAAGGAAAAGCCGTTTAGAAAAATGAATTTTTGAAGTAGCTTTTGTTTAAAGGAACTTGAAAAAAAAAAATGGAAACAAGCACATGTAGCTCTGTCAAAATGTTTTAAATACCGACCTTCCATTGTCTCTGCCAACACCCCAAACACGAATGCTGCCAATCGGCTGAGAATGAAGTAGATTCTGACCCAGGGGGTCGATCAAGTTCATTGTGTCATTCTCCAGGACCATCAACATGTCTTTACCCTGTCACGACATGCACACTGAGTATGAGCAACCTGATCTAAATACATTTCACGTCAACTTTCCAACAAGTATTTTTTTAATGATCTGAACACATACTGATAATTTAATGATATGATGAAATGTCAATTAACTCCAAATGGACAAATTTGATAGTTTGTGTTATCAGTAGTCTGACATTATACAGTTCTGCAGAATCTATGTGAAAAAGCACAATCCGGGCAGTCATGCCAGTGCCAACACACATCAGTAGATCGCCCTCACCTCTCCCCAGATGCCAGCAGTGTCGTGAAGGTTGTGTTTGTGATAAGACAGCTGCCTGATGCAGTTGTTGACTGCGACACTGCTCTTGCCAGGAGCCAAGTCTTCCTCAGACATCTCCACCCAGCCCAGGGAGCGCACTGCAAAACACTGACACCACAAATGTGCATCTTGTCAGCAAAAACAGTCATGAATAAAGCTAAGAGCTTTTAGTTGTTTTTGTTTGTGATTAAATGGCAACTTTTGTCAGTTTTTATTTAATTCAGTTAATCAATTCAGAGCTAAAGTAATTTCAGGACACAATACAATAAAAATAATCCAAATTAAGGGGGAAAAAAAATCATCCTGATTCAAATCTACTTTCAGACAGTTCAATTATAATATAATCACTTTGCATGAAATTGTGACGATATGTTGAAAAACATGCAATCACACTAAAATAAATAAATAAATAAAAGGATTGATTTGTTATTTGTTTCAACCAACTGCAAAAATCACTATTTCAAATGCCACAAAAAAGGGCCAGTATACATGTCATTTAGTGAAAACAAAACAACTCTGCTGAGTTGAGACCGGGCGTCTACACGACAACAGCGACTGGATTTTCTTACAGTGAAACTTTTGAAACCAAAAACAGAGATGGAGAAAATACTGAACACTCACATTAACCTCCATTTCACAGAGAATAGACACAACTAACAAAATATATTGGATAATTTTCAAGAAATTAAATATGAAGTTTTGAAAGTAACACATACTGGCATGATGAGTACAATGTAGCTGTGGATGGAAGCATCGACTTTCTGCTTTTTAACAGATACAATGTGTGTTATTAGTTGGACAGCTGGTATGATTGATTGTGATAAGACTTCTTTCAGTCTCACAAGTATTTTAATGCACATATTAGTGGTATAAATGGTCAGTAGGGCTGGGCCATATCATATAGTTCACGATAATACTGGTAAAAAAAAAAAAAGCTTGCCCGGGAAAAAAAATTATATCATGATATGCTAATTTCATAATGTAATACGTCAGGGTGCCCCGCCCCGTTAACAGAATGGAGTGCGCCGAACGACCGAACCGTGCACCCCCACTCCACCTGTTGGTAAAGGCATAACGCTAATTGGCAGCGCAAAATACTAGCTAGCTAAAATGCTAAAAGCAAACAATGCGCGGCTCAGTTGTTTCTCTATCCAGCTCTAAACTGCGGGTACAGACAGCTCGAGTTGTCTCTCCCTCCCCCGCACCCCGCCCTAAACTGCCGGTGCGGGTGCAGTTCGGCTGCATCTCCCCCCACTCTAAAGTGCCGGTACAAAGACGCGCAGTTCAACAGTGTCTCTTGAGTTCCACAGTCGGTCCATCCATGGACCAAGAACAGAGTGAGGTGATCAGACACAGAGCATCAGAGAAATGAATCATTCCTGCAGGAACAGAAGCTGAAACACCAACAAGCTTCAGGGTCAGCTGATCATCTTGTCACAAGTTCTGGAAGTTATAGTTCATTTAAGACAACATATATTTTGTTGTATGTTACATTTATGCTTAACAGATCTTAAGCTTCATTTTATTTAGTTATTTTGGGAAACTTCACCTGCACTTTAGTTTTTGTGGTGGATGTTGTTGATCTATATTTTGTGCAGACTTTTTCAATCCAAATAACAAAAGGATGCTTTTATTTTTTAACTTGGAGACTGAATACTTTACTAAATATAGTAATATCAGTCAAATTAACCCTTGGTTTTTATTTTTATATAATACAGCAAAGCAACATGTTAAGTTAATTTTGTCAAATGAATAACTATGATTCCTAAATTGTTTTTTGTTTGTTTGTTTTGTTTTTTGAATGTCCAGAGGACCAGATGCAACATTTTTAGAACTGTGATTTCTGTTTTTTTTTTTTTTAATATCACAAAATTTATCGTTATCGTCAGAATGCTCTGAAATATCACAATATTATATTTGAGGCATATCGCCCACCCCTTATGGTCAGTACTAAAAACTGCTATCTTTTACTTTGTCTTGTTTCACAGTTTCCAACAACCATTTAACTGTGGTCTGCGGTGTGTTTGTAAAATGGACAAAGTGAAGCATGACTGTTAATGGAGTAGAGAATATGAAGCATGTGGCCTTGGGAGCAAAACAAAGACATTAGTACAGCACTAAGTAATAGTGAGGGAAACCACTGAACATTTTTATCCAATATTTAATGAGTCAATGTGTAAGTATTTTGAAAATGTGCATTCAGACCTTACATGACTTCTAGATGTACTGTCTTCCTACTTGGAATCTGCCTATATGTTTATGTGAGTAAATTAAATTCTGACTTATGTGTCCAAAGTGATTTTTGCAAATTTAAAGCTGCAGCAGAGTAAAAGTGCAGGTTCAAGTATTGATGGGGAAAGTTTTTTTTTTTAAGGATTCTCACTAACGTAGGAAACCAAAGTGTTCTGCTGAATAATAAAATCATAATCTGAAAGGATGGTTTATGTACTCATTAACAATATTATAAAGCTGAACATGATTCATGATTTACCTTTGACTCCAAGTCTGTGCACAGGGGAGCGAGCTTCTCTTCGTCCTCAGACTGGGAGCAGTTGTAACTACAAACACAGGACAACACAGTTAAAAGCAGGCAACAGGGTAAAAAAATTAAAACAGGTCACAACTAACTACAGTAAATACTAAGAAATCAGTTAACTAACACTACGTACTTCAAGTTGATGGACGCATAGCGTAAAGTGGCTCCTTCAAACTCCTTCAGACTTTGATCAGATGCAACTTCTCCCTCCTCCTGAACACAAACATCAGAATTATTAATATCTAAAGTGTAATAAACTGAGCAAATGTAAACTTGCCACATTTGTTAATTGGATTTAAACTAAACAAGTCAGAAAATGTGTGTGAGGAATGGATGGATGGATAGATGGATTATAATAATACTCAAACCAGAGTTATGAGGAAATTTTAAAAATATTGGCAAATATAAATTTTTTATTAATAACTTCCAGATGTTTGAAATAAAAAGGTGATATCTGAAACTTTCTACAAATATTTGGCTCTAAAGAGAAATCTGAACAGTATGCAAATTTTTTATATTGCCTGGCCAAAATTATTCAGTTACAGTGATCCCTCACCTATCAAAGGGGTTACGTTCCGGAGACCCCCCGCCCCCACCACAATAGGTGAAAATCCACAAACTAGTAGCGTTATATTTTATTTATATTTTAAGGCTTTATAAACCATTCCCACACTCCTAGAAACCTTTCCCCTCTCTTATTAACCTTTCCCTGAAACAAATTTAGCAGAGGATCCGAAAATTCAACCAGACACAGAGCGCGTCTAAGAAGCTTTATTTTGAAAAGACTGGTGGGAGTCATCACAGGTCTGTGGGAACAAACTGGAAAGTTTTGCAAGGCATAACAGAAAAATACAGGGCACAGAAACTTGGTCAGGATGAGGAGCATCCGAACATGAGATAATTGCTGGACATTTGCTCGCACTAGGTTTTCAATAATCTGGTGCCGTATAGAGAAAAGGGGAGCGCTTAAATGCTACGGCCACCAGGTGAGAATAATTATGCTGATCACTGTGGAGCAGGTGGTGAAAAGACAGACAGGCATGCATCATGACATTCTCTCTCTTTTATAAACACTTCATTTGCTTTTAAACACTTTGGAGATGGCGATGAACATGATGACTGAGATGAATAGTACTGCACAGCATGTACAGTACACAATATAAAAAAATCTGATTTAAAAACATGCGATACAGTGAAGCTGCAATAAGTGAACTGCGATATAGTGAGTGATGACGTATTACAATGGACCACCTTTAATTTTAATTATGGTGTGCATGCACTTAGATAAGCTTATACAATGTCCCAATATTAATTTTATTCCAAGTATGTCAATTTATCTTGTAACCTTCTACCATCTAAATTATTATATATCATATAATATATGTTAAATAATCTATCATAATACATTGCAGTGATGTTGAATATTCAACTTGCTCACACATCTTTGGTGAGTTTATTTTTTAAAGAAAAATAGCCATTTCCCCTAATCATAATCATAAAAGAGCTAAAACAATTTCTGCTGGAGGGAACGTTATAAAATATCCATAAAGAAGATCTTATCTTGTATGAATACTGTTCCTCAACTTACTAAAGCGATGTTTGCAGTAAGCAGAGCAGGAAGCAACTAGTACTCATAAAGTTCTCATTTAAATTGGGGTTTAGAATATTTTGGCCCAGTTACTCGAATGCCATATAGTCAAAAACATTGACAAAAGATGTTCAGAGATATTGCACACTGTTTTTGTTACTTACAAAATTACAACAAACTGTAAAAATGTCTGATTACCTTCCACAGCTCCCCTTCTTCAACACCTTCATCTGTGCTGCAAAGTTGAGCCCAAGTTTCCTAAAAAGAAGAAAATATAAGTATAGATTTATATATACTAACAACAAAACAAATACTAGTAACTAAAAATTCAGCCCTTAGTGTCACCAGCCAAGAAAACAATTTGAGACTTACATCAGGTTCTTCACAGGGTGTAGTCTCCAGGGACATGGTGGAAGACATCATGGAGTCACCAACTTTACCCAGTGGAGAAGGGGGCTCCCACTGGGTGGTGCCAGTGGGAATATGCCAGTAATATGTGCCTGATGTATCTCGCACCCTCATCCATCCTGAAGGCAGGTCTGTGTCCGTCTCAAAAGCACTGGAGTCCCAAAAGGAGGACTCTGAAGGGCAAAAAGGAAAAATATCTTAACCTACATTGAATAAAGCTTTATAATGAACACACACAAATAAGAACTAAGCATATAAAATAATATAAATATGTTATAAGCAAATGCATTCGGAATGAGATTATTTAAAGTAACAAGATGCATATTCTGACAATCAAATTTAAATATATAAAGCCTAAGTCACCACTGATTGCAATAAATTATTTAGTAAACAAAAAAGTAATAAACTGTAAAAGCTAAACTTTGCTATATTAAAAAGCACTCGTGTTAAGTTTAATTACAGCAGTGTAACATTGATACTGACAAAATGTTGCAGCACTTGTGAACTTTTAAAAACCAAACTAGATTATTTTCTGAGTAACCTGTGGCATCAAACTTATAACTACAGAAAAAATAGTCATTAAATAGGTGGTTAATTAACTCCATGCAGTCCTTTGTACCTTTGTTGCCATTTGGAGAGCTGTCAGATGTGCTGTCCTGAGACAGTGCAGACCAGCTGGCCTCTTCATCACTTGGTGTCCCATTCATATTGGAGAAGAGGAGGCAAGGGTTTCTCCCCACAACACTCCCATCTCTTTGAGCCTCACCATTACTCCTATCTGCTGTTGTTTCTCTACCAATGTCGCTTGAGGTCTCTTCATCCTCCTCAGGTTTATCATCTTTCTCTTTATCATCCTCTTCTCTCTCCTTATCGTTCTCCTCTGTTGACTCCACAGTGTCAATGAGTAAAGGCTCATTAAGGATATTATTGGACTCCTCCTGACTGAGACCAGGTTTCAATACTATTTTTGGAGACTTGGTCTGCTCCTCGTTTCCCTGTTGTTCTTCCTGAGTGATGTTCTGGTGAGGAAAGTCTTCCTTGTTGCCATTCTGGTTGATATTACAGTTATGGTCCTGATCTTGTTGGTTCTCAGCTACTTTACGCAGCTGGTTCTGGCCTTCTTTTACCCACTTGGCATTACTGCCGATGGACTCCTGGTCGCACCAGTGGCTGCCATCATTCAGCTTGTTCTTCAGCTCCTCATCTTGCTTTTGCTTATTCACAACATATGCCACGTCTTCATCATCATGGCCACCCATGTTAACTTTTCTTACACCTTATTTCCTGGAAACAAAGAGAGAAAACTTGTCACTACAAATTCTCAAATAAATCAACACAGTAGTAACTGCGTATTGACTATTAACGCTAAACGAAAGATACGTGATTACTATTAATTATGACTGGATATACTTACTTATGGATTTATCTGGATGCTAGTTCAGTAGATTGTAAATGATAAATGTAACAATCCTTTAACATATCGGTTTTGAAAATAAAGTCTGTCTTGCTCATGTTTGCCTAGTATGAATTATCACTTCCGCTGCGCTACTATGAAACGTACTTCATCACCTTTCATCCCCAACACGACCTTTTTTAAGATTATGGTCAAACCAGTCATACTTGTTGAATGTAATAATCAAGGGTATATTCTAAAATAAGGTGATGCACATCAGATGCCATCGCCCGCAGCTGGAAATAACGGGCACCATCCGCCATCATCACCGTCCTCTTAGCTAGGCTAATGTTAGCTTCGGAGCAAGCTAGCTAGCTAACGTTTACAAACGATTTGAAAATGTATTTGGTTGACAATGGTTTACCAAAGTAGCTAGAATATGGACTTACCAAATCCACCAAACCCTCCTGCTGTCGAAATGTAATGAACTGGCGAATTAACTACATATTTCCATGCGTCGTGAAGGCTCGCTCGGTCTGGGTGTTTTCAGTGGGCTCGGCCAGCGATGGAGGACGAGCCTACGTCACGGATTAGCGTCACGAGAGCCCACGGCTGCCTCAGGATCAGCAGATTACTTTTTTCAGTTTGTTTTGGAAACACATCCGTTGTCAAGTTAGGGGGAGCAGCAAGGATACTCATCATAAGCGTGTATGACTTTTCTTAATATTGGCTTTTTACATCTGGTTTATGCAGAGTATTTCAACACAGGGTTTGACATAAAATGTTATTTAACTAGCACCCCCCCCCCCCTTTTCTGGGAGGTATTTCACAGGAAACAATTTACAGATTAACACAGAACTTGTGATTTATGATATCCAGCACTGACTTTAACCCTCCTGCTGCCATCAAGTCAATTTGACACAAGAGCAGCAGGAGGTTTTAAGATCAAACACATTTGAAAATATCCTCATTTTAGTCCAATTTCCATGAATGACACATAGAAAGTGTTGCATATTTTTAATATACCTTTGTATAAATACATACATTTTACTCATTCTTGATTTTGGCTTGAACTATATAATTCGGCACAAACAAGCAAGTGGGTAGAGGCACTGAAAGGATGCAGGTAAAATGTGCAACCCAAGGTGGCTGGTGTAAAATAAAATGTAATCCAAGCAATAAAAACTAAAAACATTGTTTAAATAGCAGTTTAAGAAACATACACTCCAATCTATAATGTCCCAGTGGTGGCCACAGTTTAGCCGTAACATTAAAAACAGCCTTGTTTTAGATTATAATGTGTACCATTCCTGCCAGTGGGACGAGCATAAGATAGTACATGTTGGAAAATGTTTCTTGTATTTCAAATTCAAATATTCAAATTAGGCAAAAACACTTGTTGATAAGAGGCTGACTTTGTTCAAAGGTATAATGACAAAAAAACAGATTACATGAATTACATCAAACATAACAAGAATAAACATTTGAGCAATGCAATTAATAATACAGTACAATTATAAAAACAAACTCACAATAAATTTCAAAATGAATATTCTCAAACAGGAATTTTTCATCCCAAAACAAATAAAGAGGTTTGGCAAGTGTTAAACTATTTAAGGGTTATAAAATATATCAGGAAATATTGTTCAGGACAAGTTGAATAACAGCCGCTCACACAAAATGCCATTAATCATCTTGTTTAAATACAATTTACTTTTGACATGCTTGCTCACTACATGCCATTCTTTGTCAATAAAATAAAATGTTAATCCTTTTCCACAAAAAAAGATTTATTTATTTATTTTTAACTTATAAGCCAATATTTTAAAAGGACCAGTTACCCAAAAAGAAGAGCTTTTTAAAACAGTCTCATTCTGGACAAATAAAGCCTTAAAACCATACAGGTGCAGCAGAACATCCTGCTGACTTCCACAGGTTATTGATCAATTCATAATGATTGTATTCAAACCACATGATTATGGTTTAGAAGATGAACAGTCATGGCTAAGCTCCTGCAAAGACAATATCAAAAGAGGACTGTAATACAAACTAGATCATGCTTAATAAAAAAATACAAACAAAATAATTTCACTTGAACTCATCTCAAGCAGAAGTTGCAGTGTCTGTGAATGAAGCGATAAGGCAATACTGGTAAGCACCACACCGTCATATCGAGTTGCATCTGGGGTCAAATATCCACGTTTGTAATCAGTTCAATGAAAGAGCAGTGAGGGGTTTTCACTTGTCCTGCATCTTTTCCAAAATCGGAACGATCATGTCAAACTTAGGCCTCTTCGCTGGGTCTTCATTCATGCATATCTTCATGAGCTTGCAAATGTGTGGTGAGATGCCAGGGGGGATCGTGGGCCTCAAACCCTCCAAGGCAACCTATAATAAAAGAAAAAGAGTTAGACCAACAGTTGAGGAGCAGAAAGTTTGAGGTAAAGAAATGGACATTTATGAAGTCATATTTGTCTGCTTGTGTAAATCCAATCTAGTAAGCTTTACTGTTTCCAACCTTCATGCCAATTTCCATGTTGGACAGATCAGCAAACGGGACTTCTCTGGTCACCAACTCCCACAGCAAGATGGCAAAGCTCCACATGTCAGCTGACCTTCGATTGATGTCTTCTGGCTTCTTCTGCAGCGCTGAGAACCACAAAGAAAACCAAGAAAAGGTTACACAGAGAACGCACACACTACACAACATGCACTCTGCAGCTCTATTTTCTGCTTAACATCAAGTCACATTTATTTAAAACAGCAGCTGTTCCCAAAGTGCTTCTACGTCTATATCGATCAATTCAGCTGAATGTTCTGACAACTTTTACACGTTCAATACATAACATTAACTTGCACAGGTTTCTCATCACAAACAGCTGGTTAGATGAAAGTGTTTAGTAAAAATAGAACATTATTGTGAAATGCCTATAAATAAAACAGTTAAAGTAAAAACCTTATTTTATTGCAAGAAAACATTTATATAAATAAAGCTACACTTTATCTTGCCATATAGATCACCATTATGTCATTTCTTAGTTTAATTCCCCTGCCATAGTAATGTTGGTGATCAATACATACTTTAATATTTCAAATTAATAATGGGTATTCTTTAAATATATAATACTAATAAGTGTATAAAATATGTATATAGTATATATATAAAATACTGTATATATATTATGTATATATCAGAAAATAATTCAAAATCTTACTTATAACCTACAAAGCCCTCAACAACCTAGCTTCATCTTATATTACAGACCTTATTGTTCCATATTTTCCTAACAGAGCACTTCACTCTCAGACTGCAGGTTTACTTGTGGTTCCTAGAGTTT
>JARVLU010001196.1:30117439-30129103 GCA_031762415.1 Simpsonichthys santanae | reverse complement strand
ATCCTTAGTTTGTAGCCAGGTCTCTCTTGTAAATGAGTCCTCGAGGCTCAATGAGATTAACCTGCCTAAATAAAGGTGGAATGAATGAATAATTTAAAGTAGACAGGGCCTGACAAGGCTTTTCTCATCGAAGAGAATTACCACAAAACAAGCTTAATAAATATCCTGCTCAACCCCAAAGTACAGTAAATTCAAGACACTAGCTAAAACTACTGTAATTGAAAGTTGCAGAACATTAAAATCAAAATCATCCCACAGTGAGAATACACATTTTCCATAAGTCATGCTGGCTAGCCTGAAGCATTTTTGAAGCATCTTGCACCAACGCAGGGCTCCTAAAGACGTGTCAGCGTGAGCCAGCAGCTCCTTCACGGTGCTGATCTGTAAAATATGACTCTTCTGTTAATGCAAAGCTGCACATCGCAGATGATCAGCATAAGAGGCTCAGCTTATACTTTTGCTGAAGTAATGGTTTTAAAGTTGTTGTTTTTTAAAGCATCAGAGAGGTCTGCAACCTTTTTGATCAAAAGAGCCATTTCTGCCCATGTCTGGAGATCCAAAACCTGCTACAACTGTGATTATCAACTGATGGCCCATGGGCCACTGAGTCTGCTGGAGGGGGGCTTTTTTAGCCAGTGCAGGTGACATAATAAAACTAAAATTATATCATGAATTTGAACATTTATTGATATTTTTACATTTTAAAACAAAAAACAGACACACGACCAAAAGGAAAAGAATGAGTTTATACAGATGTTGATCAAAATTAAAACACTGACTGCACACAGTAATACTGTGAGCCGTTAGGCAAGAAGGCAACTTCACCAGTATGTATTTACGTTGTCTCAAGAAGCGCTGCTAATTCAATTTACTTGTGTTGATGCTTGTTCTCAGTGCGAAACTTGTTAACTAAAGTCTCGTCTCTTGACAAATTATTCTAATTTCTATGGCACCCGTTCTTAATTGGTACATCTCACCCAGCCACATCTCAAAAGCAATCTGCATTTCGGTGTGTTTGTGTGCGCGCCAACACCTGCAGGCTTTGTGAATCACAAAGCGCCTTCTGCTCCTGCTGGAACACACCGCATCTGATCATCTGACACCCTGTTCATTATCCGCCCGTCACTCACCTGCCGAACGCACGGCGGGCTCGGAGCTGTCAGACGGGACAGGATTCAGATGTTTGTGGCACTGTGGGAGGGCGGTATTTTTGCGTGTGTGTCTGCGTGTGTGTCCAGCCTCTCGTGACTAACACAGTAGTCTCGGTTGTCCGCTGTCTTCTCTAATTATCTCTGCAGACAGCTCAGAGTCTCGAGGGTCTCACCTTGTTCCCTCGGTTGTTTCTTTTCTCACAAGTCTGACTCCCAGCTGGGTGATGAGTTAATATGTGTATGTGTGTAGTTTTGGGACTATTTGAAGTAGAAGTCTGGTTTTGAGCGACTAATATCTTACCTGCTGGAGACAAATTTTGAAAAACCTCAGTTTGGAAGCAATGGTCCTTATTTTGACTGGACCAATAAGCTGATATGCATGATTATTCTGGTTGTGAAGTTCCTTTGAGAAGTGTCTTAGGCTCTAATATTGGTGCTAAAGCTAGCTGCTACTGCTATTTGTGTTTGCAAACCACAGAATTCTATGTAATGTAAAACTGGTCAAAATGAAAATGTTTCTTTATTAACATGATCCCAAAAAAAAGTTAAAAACAAAACAAATGGACTTTATTTGTAATGGAAGACGTTTCGCTTTTCATCCGAGGAGACTTCTCAGTTCAAAGAAACAACACCCGCTTCGAACGTTATCAACCATTAAATGGCCGTTATTAGTTATTATCAGACCCATAAGTAGCGGTCAGAATGCCCCTCCTCTACCTCCTACTACGTTTAAAGTTACGTTGTTAGCTTAGTGCTCATTATAGCTTTGCGTGGTTAGGTTTAGATTAAAGGGTCTTGTGTTAGGTTTCGGGTCTTGGTTAGGTTTAGGCACAAGGGTAAGGGGGTTAGTTTAGGTTTGGTTGTCTGGGTCAGGTGTAAGGTTACGTTTAGGAAACGGGTTACATGAGCCGAAAAAAAAAAAAAAAGTCACTTCCTGGTTTGCACACGTCACATGCTGCCTGTTATCAGCGAAAATAACAGTAACAACATACCTTTACACCTGTTAGGAGGTACAGGAGGGACAGTCTGACCGCTACATATAGGGATGATAACAACTAATAACGTCCATTTAATGGACTGATAACATCCGAAGCCGCTGATTCATGCTCTTACTGGACATTAACTTGTTAATTCATCCATACATGCAGACTCCTCATGAATCTGTCAAGCTCTCGCTCCACTTGTCCCTCACTTGTGAACAAAATTCTGAGATACTTTGAACTCCTCCACTTGAGGCAGAATCTCACCCTCGACCTGAGGAGCACAATCCACCCTGTTCCAGTTGAAGACCATGGCCTCAGATTTTGAGGTGCTGATTCTCATCACGGCCGCTTCACACTCTGCTGCGAACCACTCCATTGAGAGTTGAAGATCACGGCACGATGACACCAACAGGACCACATCATCTGCAAACAACAGGGAAGGAATCCTGAGGTCACCAAACTGGACTCCCTCTGCACCCTGGCTGCACTGAAAAAATCTTGTCCATAAAAGTTATGAACAGAATCGTTGACAACCGGCAGCCCTGGCAGAGTCCAACTCCCACCCTGAAGAGGTCCGACTTACTATCACCAATGTGAACCAAACTCTTGCACCACTTAGAGACAGAACAACCATAGCAACTGGCCCCCAGTTCCATACTGACAGAGCACCCCCCCCCCTCCCTGCCCCCACCACAGTGTTAATTCAGTCAGAATTAAACTGTTTTACCAAACTAAGTTTATTTATAGAGATATCTACAACAGGTAAGATATTATTTGTTCAGGATCTTTCTACAGAACCTCACTTTGAAAGATCTGGTTTATCACTCTTGAACTCTCAGACTGCAGAATTACTTGCGTTTAGAGTTTCCAAAATCAGAATGGGAGGAAGAACTTTCAGTTATCAGGCTCCTCTCTTGTGGAACCAACTTCCTGTTTCTGTCCATGAGGCTGACACATTGTCCAGTTTTAAGACTTTCCTTTTTGATAAATCCTATAGTTTGTGTTGTCTTGTTATACTGCTATAGGCTAAGACTACTAGAGGACAAATTGACCACATTTCTTATATGAATTGTTACAATTGAATAGTTTGCATTTTTAATTATTTCTATCTTAACATGCGATTCTCGACCTGTCATTGTGTATCTGTTCCTACCAAAAGAAGCAGATGGCCGCTTGTCCTGATCCTGGTTCTGCTAAAGGTTTCTTCCTCACGAGGAGTTTTTCCTTTCCACTGTCGCCTTCATGCTTGCTCAACATGTGATGAAGTTAAACTCAGAGCAGTCTGCTCCTCAGATAAATAGTGTTAATCTATTATTTTTATAGATGAATGTTTCTGTTCAGTGTCCTGAGACGACTTCTGTTGTGACTTGGCGCTAAATAAATCAACTGAATTGAACTCAATAGATTTTGTCAATTTGCCTTTAAGAGAACATGCACATGAACAAGAAATGTGAGGCTGGAGATAATGTGCAGTAAACTTTAGGCTGCCCACCACAGTAAGACCAAAAGAACATACAGCTCTGTGAGTCTTGACTACTCAGCTGTTTGGTAGCCCGGTGTGAATATAAGTTACATTCTAGATAAAAATGCACTACAAGTATTAGTTACACCACGTTTTTTTCCTTCCATTACCATCACATGGCGCACCTGTAACAAATATCTCCCATTAAAACTAATCTATGCAGCATAAATAGAAACACAGTGCTCTCCATTTCATGGTTCACTAACCAACTAAACATACACTGTATGGGTGCTGTTTCCATGGTAACTGGAAGAGACATGTCTGCAGTGCCCTGTATATGTAAAACCATCTTTTTCATGAGTTTGTTGTAGTTTACTGCAAACATTACCTGGTTATTGACATGTCCTGTAATCAGTTTATATTTCTAACCTACTTGGATTTCACAGTATCTCTTTGGGAAATCAGTTTTAAATTACATTTGGCTCTGAGACAGTGTAAAGTTTCCTGCGTCCATCATCCCCTATTGGTCTTGTGTGGCTTCAGCTGTCACTTTAGATTTGTGCTGTATGAGCGATGCCTACCCTCAGGGGCTACCCATGCCGGTGAGTACATCCTGCCTGGACACTGGAAGGAGAACTTGACGTCTGCCATGCTGATCCTTGCTGTCATATCTTCATCTATCTGTGCAAACAAGACAACGGACTGAGATGTTACTTTCAACGATTTTAAAGCAAGGTTCTTTCATATGACTCCAGGAAAAACTCACAGGTTTATGACTCTGAAATCTTTATTGAAGGCAGCTCATTTTTCTTACCATAATACTTTTACTGTTGAGATAATGGCGAGGGATCATGGGTTCAAGTGTGTGTAGGAAGGCCATTCCAGAAGCAATGTTCAAGGCAAACTTGACTGCTTGAGTCTGGTCGACTACAAAGGCTGACAGCAGCATGAGAAACAAGCAATAAAAGCTTCAGGTCAGTCTGTCTTTAATCACATAACACGACGACAGTTAAACTGCTGCTGTAGAAAAAGTGATGGCAACATAATGACAAACATTTAAGTGCAACTACTCACAAATTCCCACAAATCACCTAAGCTGCGGACAGGTGTGGAATTTGTGACCATAATGGAAATACTCACTAGTGCCTTCATGCAGCACATTGTAGAGGGAGCCATAAGGCATCCAGTGGGTGATGATGATGGGGTGAGGGGCAGGAGGAGACTGACATGCTCCCAACATGGGTAGAACATTTGGATGGGAAAATATCCTGGGATGAAGCGAACAAGGGGAACAGATAGACAGACAAAAGAAGCACAGACAATTTGACAAACAAATCTCGTGTATGCAAATCACTCGCTAAACAAATAAAGTTTGATTCAGTGCAAACAGACACATGAGTGAACACGAGTAAAAAGAAAAATTGTGTAAACAGTTGTGGTTTCATATTAACCTGAGTTTGGGATACTCCTCATTAAAGTCTCTGCTCTTCCGTGTGGTCCAGTCTCGAATTTTTAGGACCTTAACAACAATTTCATTTCCTTGCCAACGCCCTTGCCACAGCTACACAAAATGAAGACAAATGTGGAGAAACTGAGCAGAACAGTATGCGACTTTAATTCATCATGAGTAAACATGCGCATAACTAACAGCATGGTTAATTAAGGAAAGTACCTCTCCAGACTGGTTTTCATTTATTTTTGCAAGGAGAGAAAGCTGTTTGTAGTCAATGCCTGCATGTTTGTTCAAAGTGCCATTGCCTGAAAACAAAACAAGAAAAATAAATAATTCAAACAGGAACAACATTTATCTCATAACTGGACCAATACTAATGAGGCAAAATATAAAGGAATGAATTGTTTAAAAGCCACATTGAGATTATTTAGGAGACAAGTCCAGAACATTTTTCTATTTATGCAGCACTTTGACCAAACCAATGGATTGAAACTGGTCAGCGAATAAAATGGATTACGTGTATTTGAGACTTACGTGGCCGAGTTCGGGTGGTGCCTTTCCAGAATGTGTCCTTGAAGGGAATCTTAGTTAGGTTCTGTCCCAATTTCTCAGCATTTTCTGGGTGTTACAAAAGTGAGGACATCAAATCAAAGCAACAAACCTGAATGAGTTACATTTTATACTGAGATACATTTAAAAAAAGGGTAAATAATTAGATGGCACAGGCAGATGAGATACCTTTCAGGAGGTCACGCAGATGAGGTTTGGCTTTATCCAAAGGAATTTCACCAAATTTATTACAGATGCTCACCTGAGCCCCACTACTAACAAGATCCTGTGCAAAAAATAATAATAAAAGATTATTGGGAGTACCCTGATGCATTGGGAGTAGTTATTTGAAGTAAAAGGCTAGTTCAGCTTTTTGACCACTAGGGGGTGCACAAACCTCAGCGACTTGGTCATGGCCCCAGAAGCAGGCATAATGCAGGGGTGTGTTCCCATGTTCATTGGCTGCATTGGTATCTGCTTTGCACTGGATCAGCTAAAAGAGAGAGAGAAACAAACCATCACACGAAAGAAAGACTGGTCAGATCTTGTTTCACCTGTATACAAAGATAAATCTTAATATTACCAAGAAGAAAAAAAAAGACATACAAGGTTTTCTTGCCTGGGACACATACCAGAGGTATTGAGACATGCCTAATTTTAAAAGTAAAAGCTGCTACTCTAAAATCAAGACACCTGAAAATAAGTCTTTTGACAGACTGAATTATTTCCTAAACAAGTCACTTGGTGCTTCACTTTTATAAAACCCACCAAATGTGATTTACCAAATATTTACAAAATGAAGTAAAGTGCTACATTAAAGCCAAAGATGCATGTTCAGCTTCATCACTAAAAATCAACTTGTCCCGTGTCTACATTTTGACCTTTTAAAACCAACTTAAATTTCATATGCACCAATAAAAGCTTGTGGCATAAAAATGCTGCAACAGACTATGTTTTTCAAATATATACTGCATTTTCCGCCGTACACGTCGCACTACCCTTTAGGTCGCATCAGTCCAAATACGTCTGACAAAGTGGAAAAATCCATAAATATGTTGCTTCGCCATCTAAGTCACATCTATTATGCATCATCGCTGACGTGTTGCGTTAGTTTACGCATCACCATTGACAATCCGGAAACATGGGCCGTTGTTGTGCCAAAAATCGATTAGCTGCCAAATGGCGGCTGCGGGAGCGTGCACGAGGAGGACTTTAACAAGAATTTAATGAGATTAACCCTTAAAAATAATTATTTGTTTGCTCAAAATTATAGTAAAGGTGTGTCTCAGTCTAACTTTTCCTTAAAAAAAATGCACCTTGATGGTCAAATCAGCTGTACAGTATTTCAAAAGCTGATACGCAGAAGTAGGAGCGTGCACGGGAGGACTCGCTGCGCAATTTTTCAAAATTTAACAAGATAACCGCCTATAAACATTTGTTTGCTCAAAATGATAAAAAAGGTGAGTCTCAGTTGAACAATAAATAATAAATAATGCACTTCAATGGTCAAATCAGCTTCATTTCACCGGGGTGGCAAACAGAAAAACAACTGGACTTTATTATACTTTATACTTTTTTCTTTAACTTTTTTTTATTTTTATTTTTCATGTCCTGGATGACTGAGAATCTTCACCAGCTATTAATGATACAATCGGCCTGCCATATACTCCCCACCTTCATTCTGCTCGTTGCTTAGAACCGTCAAACTTCAAACGTCAATTTTTATTTATTTATTTATTTTTTTGGCTTACGTAACCCGTTTCCTAAACGTAACCTTACACCTGACCGAGACGCCCAAATCTAAACTTAACCACCTTGCCCATGTGCCTGAACCTAACCAAGACCCGTAATCTAACACGAGACCCTTTACTCTAAATGTAACCATGCGAAGCTATGTAGCGCTAAGCTAACAACGTAAGTTTGAACGTACTAGGAGGTAGAGGAGGGGCATTTCGACCGATACTTATGGGGCTGATAACAAGTAATAACGGCCATTGAATGGTTGATAACATTCAAAGCGGGTGTTAGTTCAGGATACCCTCTTAATGTTGGATTTCAAACAAGTACCTTCAAAACATTATCAATTTGATCCTAGTCTTTTTGTCTCAATTGTCAGTCAACGCCTAAAGAAGCTTGGTGAAACCTTTCCACACCCCAACAAACTTTGACAGCATGTTTGGTTAGCATTGTTGCTTTACAACAGAAAGGTCCTGGGTTCAAATCCCTTGTTGGACTTGTTGTTTTCTGTGTGGAGTGTTAGTGTTCTCCTCGTGTTTGTGCAAGTTTGTTCTAGGTACTCCACTTTCTTCTCTCAGTTCAAAACCACGCATCTTCAGGCTACCTTCAAGCCCAGACTTCCTTTACAAAAAAAGATCTGTGATCTCAGTGGGATTTACCTGGTTAAATAAACATAATAAATCCAGCCTAACCAACAACAGTATTGGGCAAGTTTTGGACTCGTATTTTTGCTGCTTCAGCCGTACCACAAGCACAAACAATGTCTTTTTATTCAAAGTTGCAATTCAGATGACATCATCTAAGATTTCACAACAGCTTGAGGTTAAGACATAAACTTGCTGAGACACTCCATCATTTCCCAACTGTGTTTAAGAGACAGTCTCACAAATCTGCCGCAGGCTTCCACTGACTTTATGTCTTATTCAGCATGGGACAGAGCAGCTTTAATGGAACGCTACCAATATGGATTTGAATCCCAGTGGAATGCAAAAGATGTCCGTGTTATGTTGTGTTTCTATAATAGTTCCAAACACAACTACTTGATCGTGGACAGGACATAAACTTGGAAGAAACTGTCTAGAGTCTTTATTCTTTACATGAGCTTTACCTTTGCCACAATGTCGCGATGTCCATGGCTGGCAGCCAAGTGCAGAGGAGTGTCATCTCCCCGGTTCATGACGTTAATGCGTGCTCCTCTCATGATGAGCATGTCCACCACACTGGAGCGTCCCTCCCTACATGCCCAGTGGAGGGGACTGAAGCCATGGTCATCCCTGCAATGACAGAAGAGCAGAGACAACTTGTTATCTGCCCTCTAACATATTTTACACAACAATGCTAAACTGTACAAACCATTTTAATAAAAGCTTTGTGATTAAACTATTGTATCAAAATAGCTTTTTAAAGTACATTTTAAAAAGTTTTTCAGTATTTTGTTATTGTCTTCCTCTAAAAATAAAAAAAGCAGAAGCTTGAAACAAACCCAGAAACCGCTGCTGACACATACTCCAGCTGCCATGCTTGAGTTTGTCTTTATTTTTCTGTTCTAGTGGTCACGTCGTCCTTTCATATGAAGTTTTCTCCCACTGCAGACTTTTCCATTCCCTCATCCTCTCCCTTCCAATAGGAAAAACTGAACTAAACTGATTATATACAGCAATCAGAAGTGTTTCTACTGCATGCGAGCATCCATGTTGGAACCACAACACAGCACAATGCTCTTATTTATAGATTTATTCCTGAACATTTCAGTAGGCAGACAGCATAATAAAAGAATCTGAGAACTGAAGATGTACTGTATTATATGAATCTGCAACAATTTTAACCCCCCCCCCCCCCCCCCCCCGCCCCAAACATCAGTTTGCTAAATTGAATTCACACTTCCTGCAGAGCTTAGTTCAAAACAGCATCAAGAGCCCCAAAGAGACCCTCAGTCCCACAACAAACATCCGTCTGTGTGACCCACTGCAATCATACCAGATCTACTCAGAGGCAATTTCCTCCCAGAGCAAAAGGCCAAATCCAAATGGTCAATTAGTCTTTACTAAAATGAAACACTCCCTGCTGAATGACTTCTAGGATTCTTATTAGCTCTCAGACCCCTACACTAGACTGTTTGGGGCAATCAGATTTTACTTGTACAAAAAATGACTGATTACTGTCATTCCCATGTGTAAATTCAATAAGGGAATTTCTTCAACTAGGAAACTTGGGGGGGGGAAAAAAAGGTATTTCGTTGTTCAGTACATTTTATTTTTCCAGTTTCACATTGCACACTGTAATTCACTTTTTTGGAGCAGAACTTTTAGAATTTAAAATAATAACTAATTGTTTTAAAAAATAAAGAAAAAGCAAACATGAAACTGCTGAATTTTTTCTTTAATGGTTTCGTCTCACTGAACTCTGGTTTCTACATGCATTTATACTGCAAAGCTTTCTATATAGGATGGATTCACCATTAAAGCTGACTTCATCTGCCAAACCCAGAGGCATTTGAGTGTCAGGGTTTTTCTTTTTTTTTTCCTCCCCCAAACGGACTGCGGTAATTTATTTCAGGAACGTCCACCTGCTAGCAGAGCTCAGCATGGCAGACTAAAGAGCCAGAGGAGGAAACCCTGTCTGCACCAACATCCCTGCCAAGTCATGTGAAAAGCCCCACCTAGTATTTTTTTAATAACATAAAATAAAACATTTAACACAACACGTTTTATTTTTGGTTTTATGCTACAGCAAAATATCCCTCTGACTGACCGCAGACTTTCTCACTCGCTGGTTTTTATCTATAAATGCATCCTTGGGTATCTTCCTACATATTTATGTTCACTTTTATCTAGAACGTTTAACCATTATAATCTGCACTCTCGGGACATCATTTTGATGCAGGTCCCAAAGGTCAGAACTGGGTATATTTCGCCCCAGCCACTTGGAATATTGTGCAGAAGGATTTAAAGTTATCATCTCTTGTTACACTGGGACAATATAAATCAATTCTAAAGTACCAGGTCTCTCTTGTAAATGAGTCCTTGAGGCTCAATGAGATTAACCTGCCTAAATAAAGGTTGAATAAAGGAACGAGAGAGATCACATCACGTGGCTCCTGTAACTGCCCTAATGTGTAATTACGCGATTTGTCCTGGATATGTATTTTGTGTATTTGGTTTAGTATTTTGAATTTGTTGTATGTTTTATGCTGCTGTCTTGGCCTGGTCACTCTTGGAAAAGAGGTTTTTAATCTCATTTGAGTTATTTTTCCTGGTTAAATAAAGAATATACATACATACATACATACATACATACATACATACATACATACATACATACATTGTGTGTCACAGAACATGTTACAACCTACAAAATACAACATAATAGAGTTTACAGTGGTGCTTGAAAGTGATTTTCACACAAGTCCTAAAAGTAGATAAAGAGAACCCAGTTAAACAAATGAGACACAATTATTATACTTGGTCATTTATATATTGAGGAAAATTATCCAAATGTATGTGAACCTTTGCTTTCAGTATCTGGTGTGACCTCCCTGTGCAGCAATAACAGCATCTAAACATTTCTGTTAACTGATTATCAGTTCTGCAGCTTGGAGGAATTTTAGCCCATTCCTCCATACAGAGCAGCTTCAACTCTGGACGTTGGTGGTTTCCTCACATCAACTGCTGCTTCGGGTCCTTCCACAACATTTGGATTGAATTAAGGTCAGGACTTTGACTTGGTCATTCCAAAACATGAACTTTATTCTTCTTGAACCATTCTTTGGTAGAACGTCTTGTGTGCTCATGGTCATTGTCTTGCTGCGTGACACACCTTGAGATCATGGACAGATGTGACATTTTCCTTTACAGTTCTCTGATAGAATTCATTGTTCCATCAATGATGGCAAGCCGTCTTGGCCCAGATGCAGCAAAACAGGTCCAAACCATGATACTACCACCACTATGTTTCACAGATGGGATCAGGTTATTATGCAGGAATGCAGAGTTTTCTTTTCTCCAAACACAACACTTTTCATTTAAACCAAAAAGTTTTATCTGTCCACAATCATTCTTCCAACATTCTTCTGGCTTGTCCACATGATCTTCAGCAAACTGCAGATGAGCAGCCATGTTCTTTTTGGAGAGCAGTGGCTTGCTCCTTGCAGCCCTGCCCTGCACACCATTGTTGTTCAGTGTTCTCCTGATGGTGGACTCATGAACATCAACATTAGTCAATGTGAGAGAGGCCTTCAGCTGCTTACAAGTTACCCTGGGGTCCTTTGTGACCTCACCCTCTTTTACACACCTTGCTCTTAAAGTGATCTTTGTTGGTCCACCACTCCTT
>JARVLU010001196.1:30100321-30110965 GCA_031762415.1 Simpsonichthys santanae | reverse complement strand
CATTGACAACCTTTCTAATTTCCAAAAATAGCATTATTTTAGCCTCTGTTCTGTTCCTGACAAGAACCAATACAGACATGTTCCTGTTTTTAGTATTCTACACTGCCTCGTAATCTAGCTATTTTTTCACTACAGTACATTTCCTTTTAATTATCCTTTTAATTTCATTTTGTTTTCAATTGTAATAAATAAATAAATAATAAATTTGTATGCATCATTTGTGATTGTCTGTTGTTGTCGTTGCTATCCACTCTTATCATCACTCTTAAAATCCAGGTCTCTCTTGTAAATAAGTCCTCGTGGCTCAGTGGGACTAACCTGTTTAAATAAAGGTTGGCTGAATGAATTTTATCAGTAATAATTATTAATTGTTCATAGTTATTATTATTATTATATTGATAATAATAATAATAATACCCAACTTAAAAAGTGCTACTGTATTAATTTTTATTCTATATTTTACGCTATATCCCAGAAAACTCTATATCCCAGATATCTGTGGGATGTTACGTCATCAATGTGCGCCTTTTCTGTTTTGCTTCCTCGACGCGCATGAGACAAATCAACGTGGTTTTCTCCTAGTAAAAGTTCCTGCTTCTATAATAATTAAAACTTTTATTACAGGATTTTGTTTTCTCGAGAACACATTCAGATTATAATCTGCTTAACGAGTAGATCGACTCGATTTTTTTTTTTTTGGTTTTTCATCGGAAACTTTTTGGTTAGAGAAGAAACGGAGAAGGTAGACTTCCATGTTATATTACTATTTGGGTGGTTAAATTTCCTACAGAGTAAGAGTAAACATGTTTGATGATTACGAGGACTGGAATGACGAACAAGAAGCAAGTATTTTGAGTCAACCCGCATTTAAAAACACTCAGAAAGATGGCAGCAGCTCAAACGTAAAGGTATACAACCTTTTATTGATTTCCTTTTATAAAAGTGAGAACAGAGCCACAAAGTAAACTTCCCTAATCAGTTTTTATAAAGGTATTTTTAAATAGTGTCACACTATCTGAATTTTTGTCAGTTGCATCTCACCTACTTGAAGGTTTTATAATTATTGTGAATTTTCCTTCATCAGTCCAAGGTTGTTGGGAAAAAGAGCCTGCTGCGGACCCTGCAGACACTGGGATCAGTACCAGAATGGAAGAATGACAACAACACGGATAGTGACAGAGAGACAGATGTCACTCCATCTCAGAGTAAAAAGAAGAAAAGAAAGAAAAAGAGAAATCGTGGAGAGAAATCAAAGCAGCAAGAAGGTGGAGATGTTCAGAATGTAAAGCAGGGGAAAACTGTGTCAGCAAAGAAGAACGTAAACAAACCTGGTTAGTAACCACACATTCAGGTCTGTGCATCAACAGCATGATAAAATAAACAATTATTTCTATTTAAGTTATTGATTTAGCCAGTATTTGAGTGTCCACACTGTTCACTGTGTCTAACTGTAAAAAAAAAATGAAAAAAAATTTCAGGAACCCTGAAGACAACCAGCACATCTGCAGAAGAAACAAAGGAGAAAAATATCACAGAATCACAAGTGGATGTAAACAAACCGCAAAGCGCAGAGAAACTCAGCAGACGACAGTGGAAGGTCAAGATGAAGAACAAGCGAAGATGCAAAAATAAATACCGCCAGGATAAACCAGAGGAGAATGTAAACGAAGCACAATCTGTTGATGGACAACCGAAAGAAGAAATCCAAATAGATTCACATAGCAACAATAGTCACTGTGAAAACAATGGTCACGCAGAAGAACAACAAAAGAAAAACCAGCATAAACCACTGAAAAGGAAAAATACAGATGTGGAGATAGATTTATTTACTCCAGCAACAATGAAAAAGCAACAAAAGGCAGAGAAAAAGACAAACTGTGGAAAGACTACAACCAGTGTGTTGGGAGGTTCTGCTGATGGATCGGATCAGGAAGCAGGTGGGCTTCAGATGATCAGGAGTAATCAGCAGCAGGCTCCCAGAAAACTACAGAAACCCAAGCTGAACAAAGAGAAGAGTCAAAAAAGACAGAAGCTGCAGAAAATCCTCCTCAGCCAGGAAAAGGATCAACATGAAGCTCCAGAGGAGACAAACGTCGCTCAGATGGAGGTAGAGGAAGAGGAGCAAAGCCACTCCGACTCCCTCAGGTCCCGCATGGAGCAGCGGCTGGAGGCGGCTCGGTTCCGCTACATTAATGAACTGTTGTACACTACGACCAGCGGGGAGGCGAAGCGCATGTTCCAACAGGACCCGCAGGCCGCCAGCGTTTACCACAGAGGTTACACGGCCCAGGTTCAGAGGTGGCCCTCCAATCCGGTGGACGCCATCATCTCTTTCATCAAGAAAAGGTGAGAACGGTCAGTGTTGGGATGTTTTTATTGTTGCTTTTCTTTGGTTGTTTTGTTCTGCAGGAGTCACCACAGCAAGCAAAGTCACACCGAGTGCCCTTGTTGACACAACCTGAGCTCGAACTCGCAGCCTCAGGATTACAAGATCACTGCACGGACCGCCGACGTGCCACAGTCCTGATGTTTTATTATTCTAGTTCTCAATTGTCTTAGGTTAATGTTGCTACCTCGGTTTATAAAATCAAATCAAGATATATTCCTGGAATGTTAAAAAAGGTTTGTACAGTTAAGAGAACAAAAATAAATAAAAAATACCATTTATTTAAGGGTTTTAAAAATACTTATTTTAAACTTTTTAAACTACAGACTTGTCATGAGTAGGGTTGGGCATCGATAATCGTTTGGAACCGGGACTAACTGTCCGGTTTTCCCGGAATCGTTCAAAATACTTATTTTCAATTCTTATTTTCAATATTTTGATTTGTACTGTTTTCATCTCAACCACCGTACTTGCCACCACACACGTGGCACTGCTGTAAAAGTTGCATCAGTCCAAATATGTCTAATAAAGTGGAAACAAACAAATGCATCGCTTCGCCGTATAAGTCTCATCTATTATGCGTCACCGCTGTCCACCCGGAAACGTAGGCTGGTGTTGTGCTAAAAATCTATTGGCTGCCAAACGGTGGCTGCAGGAGCATGCACAGGAGGACTTAAACAAGAATTTAACTAGAAAACAATTATTTGTTTGCGCAAAATTATAGCAAATGTGTGTCTCAGTTGAACTTTTCCTTAATAAATGCACTGTGACATTCAAATCAGCTGCATTTCAAAAGCTGATTTGCAGCTGCGGGAGCGCGCAGAGGGACGACTCGCTGTGCATTTCTTCAAAATTTAACGAGATAAACACCTAAAAACAATTATTTGTTTGCTCAACATTATAGTAAAGCTGTCTCAGTTAATTTTTCCCTTAATAAATGCACTTTAATGGTCAAATCAGCTGCGTTTTGCCTGGGCGGCGCGGCGAAATGCAGCTGATTTGACGTTAACTCCAGGAGTTCCGGAGCGAGACGACGATGGCTTGGTATGGCAAGACAAGTGTCTCATTAATAACCACTTTTACCTATTAATGAGACACTTGGCTCGCCATATTACTCAAGGGCCCTCTAGTAGCTAAAAATGGTAGTGTTCAATATTTTCCATGTCAATATGAATGAAATCAGATCTCAGCCAAAAATTGGGTTATAAATATGGAAAAAAACATAAATACAAGTCACGTTGCTGTATAAGTAGCAGGGCATGCACATTAATGCAAAAAGGTGTGACTTATGCAGCAAAAAGTACGGTAATTGTGGTGTTACTTCCATCTGCAGGGCTTCATAACCAGTTTGTGACATGTATCAATGTAAAAGCTTCACCGTGTTTTATCTGTGAAACGTGTTGTGATTTATTTAACTCATGCAGGATCAGAATACAGATCTGTGCATTGATTATTACAGAGCAATAAAAATGCTTCAGCCTTGGCTCTTTTCCAGAACTGTTCCAAGTTGCCTCTTTGCATCTGGAGTCTAGAATAATTCGATCCTTCCTCGAGTCTATCTCAGCTTCTCGTTAACATCCTCACACAGCTGCAGTAAAGCATAAACGCAGTATATCACTGAGCTGAAGACGTTCTGACAGCAGGAGTCCTGGAAGCAGCTTTGTGGGTGTTACTTTAATCAGTGCTTCATTTTGTTGCTGTGGGGGGAAAGAACTCGCTGACGTCGGCAGTTTGCGCCGACAGAACAAAGTTTTCCTGTGAAGTTTACACCCTCCACACTGGTTTCAGCTGATTCCCGTTAAAAACGTGTTTCGTGTGATTCGTTGCAGACCTCCTTCTCTGGTGGTGGCAGACTTCGGCTGTGGCGACTGTAAAATAGCGCGCAGTGTGAAGAACAAAGTGCACAGCTTCGACCTGGCCGCCACCTGCGAGCTCGCCACCGTCTGCGACATGGCCAACGTGAGCGTCTTTGTGTTCAGTAACCTCGCAACGGTCTTTGTTTTTCAAGAAACGTTTCACCTGTGCAGGTGCCCCTTGGCGACGGCTCCGTGGACATCGCTGTGTTTTGTCTGTCCCTCATGGGGACCAACTTGGCAGATTTCTTGGCCGAGGCCAATCGAGTTTTAAAGATGGGGTAAAGACGAAAAGTCACTGGCTCATACAGCTGTTGAGTTTTACTTATAACTAATTTGTGTGGTTGACTTTGTCCAATGGTTGCAGGGGGATCCTGAAAATAGCAGAAGTAGCGAGTCGATTTGACAGCGAGCGATTCTTCATCACAGCGCTGGCACGACTGGGATTTAAGATGACGTCCAAGGTGAGGCAACTAACAACATCTGGAACTGTGTGTTATTATTTTACGTGCGTCAAAGTCAAAAGGCGACCGTCTTATGGTTTAGTTTAGTCGGCAAACTTTCTCTGTTCCTGCCCACGTCCGATCTACTCGATAATTCACTGAATTTAAACACATATTCATCATCACAAGACGGAGTGTCTCGTATATTTTTCATCACACTAGATAAAATTGACACTATTGAAATTCATAGTTAAATGAATAAAATTTTGGGTGCCGTTATTGATGAGAAACTGACATGGAAATCTCATGTAAATTACTTAAGAATAAAAATAGCAAAATCAATTACATTACTGTATAAAGTAAAAGAGTTTTTGAATGACAATATTTTATAATGTAATGATTGTTCCATATTTAATCTACTGTAGTGAAGTTTAGGGAAAAGCATGCAAAACTATTATAAACCTTATTTTTATTTTACAAAAATGAGCTATAAGGATTATTAGTAGGAAGTGCTATGGTCAGCCATCAAATACATTATTTCATCAGTTGGAATTATTAAAATGTTATGATTTTGGTTGAATATAGTATTTTACAAGTCATGTATAAAGCTCATAAAAATATTACCACAAAATATTCAATGAAAATTTGTTTTATAAAAGAGAGTCATTATAACCTGAAGGGAATGGAAATGTTTGTAAAACCTCCATTTAGAACTCGTCTGAAGGAGCTGTGTTGTAATTCAGAGAACAGGACTGTGGAGTTGACTTGATATCACCATAAACATTTATAAAACTATATGTTTAAAAAGATGATTTTTGTACGTTTAAAAAGATGATTACGTTAAAGTTGTTGGGAAGGTATGGTGCCAGGTGAAAGATGCCTGATATTTTTTGTTTGCACGTTGGAGATTGTTAAAGCGATAGGTTGTTTGTAGTTTTTTTGTTTAGTTTTATTTTTATTTTTTTAATAAGGGGCAGATATAAGATTTTTTTTTTCTTCTTTCTGCACCTTTTTTCATTCAATGTTTTTTTTTTCTTTTTGATGAATTTGTTTTGTTTAATGTGTTTCTTTTAATTGAATGAACCAAGTTTCAAGGTCAAGGCCACAGATCTAGGTCAAAGGTCATACAAGGTCTTTGCTTGTCCAACTCATTGCTGAAGAATACAGATTGATGTACCGTAGTTTGTCGACAGGCGTGTAACATACCATGATACTCTCGTTTCATTTTAATGTGATCACATGTTCCAGCTGCAACAAACCAAACGGCTCAGAATCTAATAATAAAAATTATATGCATTGCGCACTTTTAAATCAAAATTACAAAATTTATTTAAGCTTTTGACACGTCTCTTGGCACACACTGTGATGTGGTGGCTGCCAGCAACTTGTTTTGTAATTAACGGCTTGTGCATCAGGCAGGAAGCTGCAGGTTGAACAGAACCTGCAGTGAGTCGTTGGCAACAAACAGACAAATATCACGTATGCAGATGAAGTGCGAGTTAATCCTAACAAGAGTTTTAGCTTGTGAGGGCTGCTAGCTAACCTGTTTGTATTGCCGTGTGACAATAATTGTTTGTTTTCTACTTTAGGACACAGAAAACAGTCATTTCTACGCCTTTGAGTTTGTGAAGACAAAAGATGCTCCAAAAAATGTCAAGAAACTTGGACTGCAGTTGAAGCCATGTTTGTACAAGAAAAGATGATGTCAGCGGAAGACTTGTCAAATGTGCAAAATGTTTGTGTATCAGAACGGTCAGCTGTGCTTTTTGGATGTGTTGTTTTAACATTAACAGTGGCGTGCAAATAATCATTTACTATTTTAAGTACAGTAACCCAAAGCTAAAGTTCGACAGCCATCTCAACCATCAGTGTTTTTAAACGTGTTTTGTTGCAGCGAAGAGTATTTTCAGCTCATATTGAGGATTTGTGTTTTTTCTTTCTTCAGAAAGTTTCACTTCTGATATTTCTGGGTCGTCCTGCTTGCACTGCTCTTTGAACGTTAATTTGAACATAAATAATATTTCATTCTGATAACGGTGACAGCTTGACATCCACTGTGAGTTATTTTAGTTTATACTGAGTTCTTGTCCCGTTCCACTAACTTCTTCATGTTCACGATCGACCCTTCCCCAGATTAACAACGAGCGGAGGATTATCATGAAACTACACCTTTATATCCTCTTTTTTTCTGTTGTTTTTGCCGCTGCAACCTAAAAGTTGTGTTTTCCACCAATCCAGGAACTCGTTTTAAAATTCAATGTGGAGACTTCATGTGCAAAGTTTTGAGGGGATGATGCATTTTATTGTTTACCACTTTGGGTGCCCAAATTATTGAGCAAATATCTTGTTTTTAACTAAACAAAACAAATAGGATACAGTGATTTTGGTTCAAATGTTGCAAATGGTTTAAATAAATAACTTTATCCATTGGTCAGTTGTAACTTCCTTCAGCTGCACAACAAAGACTTTACCTTTTAATTTTACTACTATGTTAGATACATTTATAAAGCGTATTGTTTTTCTGCATCAGTGCATTATTTTTGTTTAATTTTTTTGGTTTTATTTGCCATGTTTCAGTTGCATGCTGGTGTCTTTAGAGCTGAATTTGCTGGATTCATTGTTTTAATGTTTTTAAGAGAAGCATTCTAAAGAGAAAAAAGTATATGAACCTTTAAACAAATCAGGTGACATTTTTGTAATTGTTCTGTTTCTAGTGCATAATTCTCTTATTATTTATATATATAAAAGTACAGTAGATGACTCGTCATTTAGCCGACTGAAAATATTTATATTGTGCTGAAATATGGAAATGTTTGAACAAAAGAAAAAATGGCAAAAACGTTTTTGAATGGTTTTAATAAAACATTTAAGAAAAATAATGCATTATGTATAAATCAACATGTTAAATTCAAGTAAGGCTTAAAAATGGTGCAACCTTTTTGCTGTTCAAAGTCTTAATGCCAATCTGTTCAAAAGTCCAGCTTAATTTCAGTGCTACATTTATACAAAACTAGAATTTAAACAGTAAGCTGTGAAACTGCACAGTTTAAGCTGCATTTAATACGTAAAAGCCTCTCTGTGCTCACACTGTACTCTTGACGTCAATGACTATGGAGTAACCAGTGATCTGAGCGTACTCCTCTGGTCCAGGCCTCACCTCAGGAGAACCAGGCTCCTGCAGGAGACCAGTCAGGCCTGAGACAGACTCACGCTCCTGAAGTAGAAACACAAATGACAGAACTCAGTTTTCTGCATATAAATATGGATATTGAATGTTTAAGTGTACCTTGTACAATGTTCTGTTCTTCCTTACGCTGTAAAACAAACCACAATAATTTAGAATTAATATTATTGAGCATTATTTTTGTGTTGTCCAGTAGGTGGCAGTGTAATATAATTGTACAAACAGAATTAATCCAAGATGTCAAGCTGAAGTTCAATGGGAGTATCAGAGGACAGCAGTGGTCCAGCTCTTCACTGATCTCTGAGAACTTATTTTGTTTAATACAACATCAGTGATGTCAACCCATGGGTGACCTGCTGCTAAGTTCAGACAACTGGAGGTGAGGGTTCCCACAATAGCTCTCCTCTTGGAGTCATATTGACTTTCCCAATTTAGCTCTTTCAAAACCCTCCCCTCAACACAAAGCCAGTGAAACATTCTGCCATCAGTCTTACTGAGACAAGGCATAAACACTAGTACAAGTCTGGTCTCTTCTGATCCTGCAGGCATAGATGAACTACGGTAGTTTGTACCTTTCCACAATAACTAATACCGGTATAGTTTTGTGTCATCAGTCCTGGAAAAGTCTCCCAGAAACGTTGGGGCTTGACGACAGGCATTTTGGTGAACTGTCTGGCTTTTGTGTGTGTGTGTGTGTGTGTGTTTTTCTGTTGAGATCACCCTCCATGACCCATCATAATTCAAAATACCACAAATGATCAGAAAGGGACATTTCGTTACCTTGGAGTTCAGCTTGAATGGTTTCCTTGGCTCCAATCTAACATCTGCACTATCCATGTAATGAACTTTGGGTTTCATTTATTCTTGCATTCATGTCTTCGGTTGGCTACAGTCCCATAGACCTTACACTTCCAAATAATCTTGTCAGCTGCAGTCTGAGGAACGTGAAGCTGCTTGGAGATGGGCCTGTGGGCTCCACATTTAGCATGATATAATCTTTCTGAACTCCTCAGGCAGCTCTTTGCTTTCTCTGGTCCGTGTTCAGTGTGGTGCACACAGTGATACCAAACTACCCAGTGGCAAGTTTGTTAGCTTTAAATAGGCAGAGTGATTAAAAATGTTGAGACACCTGTGATGTTAATTAAAGTCAAGCATTTAGTTTGAAACTGGACTATAATAGAATAATAGCCTCTTTAAGGGCAAATCTGCTCATTCTATTTTAGCAGTAACAAATGATTATTCCACATTTTTTAATAACAAAAAGGCAGATATATATCAAACAATTGTTTTGATCTGAATCATACGGTGACCCTGGGTGTAAATGAACAACATTTGAAAAAACTGAATTGCATTAAGGCATAGCGGAAGTGTCCAAAGCGGAAGTGGCAGAAGTGGTAGTGTCCAAAGTGGTAGTGGCCAAAGCGGAAGTGGCCAAAGCGGAAGTGGCCAAAGCGGAAGTGGCCAGAGCGGAAGTGGCCAAAGCAGAGGTGGCCAAAGCGGAAGTGGCCAGAGCGGAAGTGGCCAAAGCGGAAGTGACAGAAGCAGAAGTGTCCAAAGCAGAGGTGGCCAAAGCGGAAGTGGCCAGAGCGGAAGTGGCCAAAGCGGAAGTGACAGAAGCAGAAGTGGCCAAAGCAGAGGTGGCCAAAGTGGAAGTGGCCAAAGCGGAAGTGGCCAAAGCGGAAGTGGCCAAAGTGGAAGAGGTCAGAATTTCATCTGGTTTGGCTTAAATGTAATTCATTTTTTTCCATTGTAATTCCAGCCACTTACGCTTTGTCCATTTCCGCTTTGGGTTAATGTAATTCTGTTCTTTCAAATGTTGTTCATTTACACCTCAGGACCACCAGAGGATCACCATTCAAGAGAAATGAAGCATTGTTAAAACGAGCTTTATGAGCACCAGCACATTTATTCACGTCCTCATGTTCTGTGAAACCACAGAAGTTTTTGGGACTGGGACTGAAGTCCCTTACCAGCTGTAAAAGACTGGACTCTCCGCCTTTTGCCACAAGTAACAGCGTTGAGAAATGAATGTGTAGAATGTTCAACTTGATGTACAGGAGCTGGAATTTTATTTCAGTAACTTCCAAAAGCACTTGAACTTTCTGCTCCCTTCAGCCCCCTGCTAAAAGCCAGAGCAGGAAACTAGACCTTGAATCTGTCGATCTCACTGAGGAACAGTTTCTACCTGTGTGCAAACACAGCTGCTGTGGTAGAGACACCTGTCTGCATCAGCCATGGTTTTCCTGTTTGTGAACACGTTAGTGGTTGACGGTGAGTTGGGTTAACGATCCACACATCCTGTTTGTCTCGTACTGCACCGGCGACGTTGCCCTCATTTACACATCACCAGGGCTATTCTACAAAACTGCTCAGGGGGCCACAGTTTCTGAAAGCCAGCAGCTCAGGGGTCAGACATTCAGCAATTAAAATCATTATGTAAATAAACCAAGTACCATATTTTCCGGTGTATAAGTCGCTCTGAAATACAAGTCGCATCACTCAAAAAAAGTATCATGAAGAAGAAATAAATATATGTCACATTTATTATGCATCACCGCTGACCCGTCGCATTTATTATGCGTTTATTTAATGGTCAAAACAGCTTCATTTTGCCTGCGCGGCGCCATTCATCCATCCAGGCTGGAGCCGCTAGCTTTCCAGCGTTCCTCCGCCTGCACCAGCTGAGTGAAGCGAGCGCACACGGGAGGACTCGCTGTTGCTTTTCTTGGAAATTTAAAGTGTCAGTTAAAAATAGGGTTATGAATATGGAAAAAAAAT
>JARVLU010001196.1:30058688-30078584 GCA_031762415.1 Simpsonichthys santanae | reverse complement strand
AAATTATACTGCTTTAAATACAATTCAGGGAAAGTTTTTCGCTTTTTTTTTTTTTTTTTTTTTTTGTCAAATATCAGATAGAAAGCTGGGTGTCGTGCCAGATTTGGTGACTTGTGTTTGAGTGAGAGAGAAAGGAAAAACTACTGGCAGAGCATCAAGTGAGTTTAAGTAAAATGGGCAGCAGATGGTTCTGGTTTGTGCTCCGGTTGTTTGGGACATGCTGGGTGTGACTGGGCCTGCACAGCCCTTCTGACCTGGCACCCGGCCCGGTTCCGTTCACTGCAGAGATGCCAGCTGAGATGTAAACCTGCACAGCTCCCATCAGAGGAGGGAGCCTGCTAACGATGGGGGCTAGCTTAGCGGGTTAAATTATGGCAGTTAGCTTTTAATAAAGTAATTTCTTCACATACTCAGTTCATGTTTTAACCTTTTTGGGTCCAGGGTGTTGGTGAAGCCCAGACCACAAAGCTGTAGTTTTTGCAGAACCAGAAGGACACACCTTATAAACCACTTCCGAAAGTGGCCGCGTGACAAGTTGGGTTCTCATGACCTGAAAGCCAAGTTCAAGCTCTTTTTCTAGCTTTCATTTTAGCTCATAACATGACTGCATGAAACTTTCACCTGCTGAAAACATCTTCATGTATTCACTGATCCAATGTCTGAGAATACTTTTCTATGAAAATGCATTGAGCACTGAATAACAGCCGACATTTGCTAAATAAGCTGAAACTGAGTTGTTGAAGCTAAAAAAAAGGCAGCATACTAGCTAAAAGTAACAATAGGCTAGCTAAAAACTAAATGTAGCAATGGGCTAAATCAAATCAGCAAAAGGTTAGCTAAAATAAAAGAAGAAAAAAGGCAGAGAAAAGTAGCAAAAAGCTAGTAAAGAGCTAAAATAGCAAAAAGCTATTATGTTAATGAGTCATGAAGCAAAATAGAACAAACTAAAAGAGAAAAGTAACAAGTAGCCACAAGCCAGAAGTAGTAAAAGCCTAGCTAAATTATTGAAACGCTAGGAAATAGCTAAAAGCATCAAAGGCTGGCTAATAGCTAAAAGTAGCAAAAGGCAGACTATAAAGTAAAAGTAGCAGAATTATGCACTGAAAGCTAAAGGGTGACTCAAGGCTGAAAAGAGTAGAGCAGTAGCTAAAAATTTCAAGTTGCATTAAAAAAACACAAAAATAGTGCAAGTATGCTAAAGCAGATTTTAAAACGACATTTAACCATAAGTTCTGATGGAGAAAACATTTGTACTTACAGTGAAATGTTTTGAAACTTATTAAAGTTACAAAAATCCAAAAGTGGTACCACCTTTTTCCTAAAGTAGCCGAATGTTTTGACATATGTTGGCTAAAAGAGCACAAAGTGTGTCAAAGTAGTTAGGAAAAAAAGGTAGAAAAAAGAACAGGAAAACAAATGCAATCTGTGAAGGTTTCTCAAACGTAATAAAAGGTGCAGTTCCAAGAAGACATGCAGATGTGCTACATTCAAAACTTGAACAATTCAGACACATCCTGATCTAAAATATACACTAAACAAGCACAACAACCTTAGATTTAATCTGATTGGAAAACTAATGGCTTATCCTGTGTGAATTCTGTTTTCTTCTCTTTAAAACATTACATTAAAACATATTTCAATTAAAAAAAGTAAATATCAACAGCATGTAAAATGACTGCAAGTTGGATAGAAGTGCTCAATTTGACATTGGAAAAAAAATCCGTTTATTTTTAACATGATGCATTTTAGAGCTTTAGTTCTGCTCATTACTACGTGTAGTTTAGCAACAGCAACGTTGCATTCGGTGAAGAATCCAGTGCCTTCTCAGCAGCAGAAAGCAGACAGACACAATTAGCACGTAGCGCTGCATTTATCAGCTGAAGAGTCAGAAAGCTCCCCCAGGAGTTGAGTGAGGCCAGAAGTGAGCAGGAGGAGGGGGAATATTGGAAACATGTCCGCAGATGAATGCAAATGTTGCCTCACTGGATGTGTAAGTAAGCAACTGCTTGCAACTCGCAAAGGTGATGAAACAATGAGGCGTTTGAAAATTAACTAACATTCCTTGAAGACACATATATTGACTTCTGCTATTCATGCCAAAGTTTTGAGCAAATATTTTATCTGATCCCTTGGAGCTCAGAATATGCATTGGGGATGACTCTCAGCTACTACCACAGCAAAGTTTGCCCCAGTATATATGGAACTGACTGGGTTACAATTGATCAGCTGTGGCGTCCATCTTAAATTGGATTATCTCAAAGAGATAATCAGTTGTAGGTACACATTCAACAATTACTTTGAGATGTTCAATCAAATCCATCCACTGTTTTAAGAAATGTTATGCTAACAGACAAACAACACACAGACAAGTTCCAGGTATGGTGGTGGGTGAGATAATGTTTAACAATCAGAGAAAGCATTGCATTTTTCCTTCAGCAACTTACAATCTTACCTCTGTATTATCACAGTTTGGCCCAAAGTACCAAGTATTTTTAGTAGCAGAGGCTGTTTTTGAGTAAAAGATAGTGTTTTCTTCAGGAAATGGTTGCATGTGTTTCCTGTGGAGCCTGAAGTTACACCAAGATTTGGAAAACTAGTTGTCAGATGTGAGAAGAGCCAAAGTCTTCCTTGGCTGCGCTGACAGAATGGTCCAGCCGCAGTGGAAGGAAAGTTCAGTCCCACAGAATCTATCAACCTGACGCCGTCCTCCAGGGCCAAGAGTTTTCACTTCCGCTGCAGACTGACTGTGAATCAATCAGAAGGTTCAGTTTCAATGTTTCCGACTGCTTTGGCCTTATGTTGGCTGCCCCTCTTTCCTCTCCTTTTCAAGAACCTTCCATCTCGGCAGCACGGCGAACATCTGAACCCGTCCCCACGACACGATTTGCTGTTTGGAAATCAGCAACAAATGGATGCTTCTGAAAACTGTTTCCAGCTCTGTTGTGATTGTGACTGACACTTTGTGAGGAATACACATAATGTTGAGACCAGAATGATAAAAAAAAAAAAACCAAGCGAATACCAAAGTTAAACATATGATGTTGTTATTGACTCTCTCCTCCTACATGTCACTGCGTGAGTGCAGCTACAGCGTGCGCTCTCAGGACATCATTACATGCAGTGTCCCCTCAGTGTGGACTGAACTAGGCAAAAGGGCTTCTACTCCTCCCCTGTTTCCTGGAATATCGTACAAAATGATGTGAAGCTCTTGACCTCACTAAGTGTCTCAAACATCTAAGTTCCTGGCAAGAACCAATGCAGACATGTTCCTGTTTTTAGTTTTCTACACCGCCTTACAACCTAGCTGTTTTTTCCCTATGTTTCATTTTAATTAACTCTATAATTATCTTTTTTTTTTTCAACTGTTAAAAAAAAAATTTCATTTGTCAATGTCTATTGTTGTCATTGTTGTTCACTGTTCTCATCACTCTGTTAAAGTCCAGGTCTCTCTTGTAAATGAGACCTCGTGGCTCAGTGGGTCTAACCTGTTTAAATAAAGCTTGAATGAATGAAAAATGACTTCTAATTTAACCATAAGTGTAGCTCTTTTGTGACAAAGTATTCAACTAAATTACTAAAACAACTAAATTCCACGTTTCAGCACCAGTTTGTCAGCCGTCCGACCCCGGCGCCCTTCCGGTTCTTTTCGTTCCCAGGTGGAGAGGAAACTCACACGAACTCAATAAAATCAAGAGAGGTAAATTCTTTTTGCTATTTCCCGTCACATCCCGGAGCCGGAAGCGGACGCCCCACGCAAAAGAACGCCCCAGCTTACGTTGGCCCTTGGCTCCGCCTTCACATCGGGGGCGGGCACAGCTTATCAGAGCGTATCAGTAGGGTGACCATGTGTGACCTCACCGGTCTTATCTGTTTCTGATGGTGTTTAATAGGATGAAGTGCAAATCTATCGACGGTAAGTGTTGGAAGCAAGCAAAAACAAAGAGGCTCATCTGGTGTGGACTCTGGGATCGCTCGTTGTGAGCAGCTGAGACTGGTCTGATCCAGTCCGAAGCAGGTTATGTTAACCAGGTGGGCCAGACTGGGACTCAAGCAAGGTTAAACTTCTAACAGGGGGCCACATTTACTCAAAGCGAAGAGCTCAAGGGGTCGGACATCCAGCAGTTATTGTCATTAAGTAACTTTGTTTTATGATTTAATCTAGTTTTGTTTAAAGATGAACCCATTTCTGGGCCGAACCGAACACATCCGTGGGCCTGATTTGTCCCCCAGGCCACCAGTTGAATAGCTATATGACAAAGCTTAACAGGAGCATGTTGCTTCTCTTCTATTGTTTCAAAATTTCTGTCAAAACATGTTGCAAAAGTTAATCTGCTCTGAAATGATTACTCAGGTGAGCCCCCCAGTGGCCAAAATGATCTAAATGTGGAAAAAGGGGAGAAAGAATCAAAAGCTTGGACTGTAACTTCAGTACCACTCAGTTCTGCAGGACTTATGCAACATGCACCGTTTACTTGTTCCACTTTAATGCTTTCATATCTAGGACAAAAATATTTTTTGAAATGCATCAAGTATCACAAAATAAAACAATAAATTATAAGTTAAACAACAAAACTTCAAGAAGCCTGGTAACGTGTTGCTCAAGACAGCTATAAACGTTTACGGGAAACGCTCGCTCCTCGGAGGCGAAAAGATTCAGAACGACTATTGCACAGAGCTGCCGTGCACCATGAAACGATGCATAAATAATGTTGAGCATCATTTTCTATCAGCCGTCTTTATTTGCCTCAGATGTGTTCATTACAAACCCGGAGTCTCTGCTGTGAAAGATGAATTATTGCTTCTTTCCGTCTACGGGCGACTTCTGCAGGAGGGAAGTTAAACGAGTTAAAGATGCCGCCTTCACTGACAGCACGCCTAATTAAAGCAGTGTGGGATAATGAGAGTTCACCTCCGCTTAAGCACATGCTGCATTTAAACTCAGCTGACACAACAGAAAACTCACGTGCAACCTTAGACCTGGGGGGACGAACTGCTCCGGCACCGGCCAGGAAGGCCAGGAGCCAATCAATAGACCTGAATCACAACTAAATGTTCCTCTATAGACCTCGTGCATCCTTCTGTCCGATGTGACAGTCACACTGCCTGGACCCACAAGATACTGTTTAGATAAGTGACACAGCTGCACCTCATTTTGTCATTGATATGAACCCGTTCCACCCCCACAGTTGCAGTTTGCAGGTGTAGAAAACTAAAAGAACCGGATGGAAAGTTTGTCCAAAAAGTCTGTGTTTTAACTTCTGTTAAATAAAAATCATGACCGCCTCCTATAGGTCGAAGTAATCACTTGCAAAAAAACAACATGTTAAAAATAATATTTTTAAAAGTTCAGATCAAATGCACCAATACGTGATTAGTTGTAATTTTTGTTATCAACAAAAATCCACAAATGTAATATATTAAAACACTGGAATTAAGCTCAAACCTTTAAGAGTATCACATTAAAATGTTTTGGTGTAGGGTTCAGTGGAAAGGATGCGAACAATTATCATCTTACCTGTTGCAGGTAGCTCTAAACAGTCAAAACCTACTTGAAACCAGCTAAAGTGGCCACATGAGCATTTGGTCATGATTGCATTTTTATACAACAGTTGTCCTTCGTTTATTGTGGGGGGGGGCGCCGTGGGCCGGCTGCCAGCTCTCAGGATTCACCGATGGGTCTAGAAATCTCATTCTGCTCTGGTTCTGGTTCGGTGGGTTCAGTGCGGCTTTGCTGCATCTGCTGGGCGGGGACCAGATCAAAACTTTACCTCTGGTTAAAAGATTGTAAGCTCAATCATCCAGGTAGAAAACAACAAAAAAGGTTAAATCGTCATCGTCATTTATTTGACAGGTGTTTTGTCCCCCATCCAGAGGACTTCCTCAGTCTACAGCCTGCCAGTATGTCTCTCTGGTTTTTTTCAGCAGAAAGAAATGGGCTTCTGGGTGGGGCCCTGGTGCCTTCTGGGAAATGTGGTTGTTATGAGCAGGAATACAGCGGAGGCTTACTGAGAGAAAACTTCAAAACGGCAGCGCCTGTCCCAAGTATTTTATTTGTTTGTTAACCTTTTACTGCACAGTACTGTGTCCAGTACTGTCCCACTCATGTGAGTAATATTAGAGTGGACAATCATGTGTCCTGTACAATTTTTTGCACATTATTATAGACAGTACATCCACAAACCACAATAGAGCGAGTCCGCGTAAGTCGAACCACGAAGCAGTGAGGGAGCACTCGTTTATTGTTTGTCAAAAAAATGCATAAATACTTTTAGGCTTCTACTGCGGCTTTAGACCTTTTGTGGAAGTAAAAGAAATCTTTTTGTCATGACGCCGCATGACGTGCAGTTTGGTTGGGAGCAGCTGACAGATGCCTCTCTAGCTCACAACTCTGTGTGATCAGTTACATCCAGTTGCCCCAAATCAACCAAAGCATGCAGCGCGTACGTGTGAACGCACGTGTTCCAGCTCCTGAGGCGAGGCTGTCTGTTAAAGGGTGTAAACAAACATGAGCCGAATGGGGGGCCTGGAGGAATCCCCGTGGCGCCTCCATTGCACGCAGTGACCATTCATCCAGTGCATTCCTGCATCAGTGACAACACATATTAAACACGCGTTCCCTCATATTTACCCTCAAATGGCCAGAAGCCGTCTGTGTAGATTCATCATCACACGTCGTTGCAGATCCAGGAAGAAGCTCCATTTCTTTATCCCCTGAGTGTCTCCCTCTCTGAATCTGCCAGGTTCACACATCCTGACCTTCACCGCACCGACACTGACTCAGCTCTTTTTGCTTCGTGATGTTGAGTGATTCTGCTGCCTGTGTGGGTGGGATCGGCATTCGTTACGAACTGGGCCACTATCCTCTTAAAGAGCGTTTAAAATCCAGCAGCGCAGTCGCTCATAAATCACGAGCATGGTAAACTGGAGCGTCTGACCCTAATGAGCCTTTTTAAGAAGGAAAAGTTACGACGAGCCGACGGCTCTGCTGTGATTACTGTAAGGACACACCTTCAGCTATCACTCTGAGTCCAGAGTTTAAAACGTGAGACAGGAAGTGGCTTCAGGCAGCAGACAGGAGCAGCTTTATTGCTTTAACGGGCATGACGACATAAATAAGAAATGAAGGATGTGAGAAAAATAAACTAACAGGGAAATGGGGAGTTTAAAGATATATTTTAAAGTAAAATAATAAAAAAAACATTTGAAGCTTTGGCACAACCTTCTCCTTTTACTAATTAAAATATGTTGGACTTTTTGATTTTAATGAGCTCATTTAGAGCTCATGTGCAGAAGAACTGTATGAAACAGGAGTTAATACTGGATCAGATTTCAGGCTGAGCTGAATAAAATGGATCTGTGACAAGAAAACAGAGGTCATTGATGTGTTTCATATTCCTGTATCGAGTGTCACTGCTGCACACATTCAAATATGAAGTTTATTTTTAGAGTTTCACTTTTCTTGCCTTTCGGATGACTCTGGCATTAAAGATGTTTAGGAAGGTTGATTTGTTGGTTCTGGTTCTCATTTCTTTGATTTATTGTGTTCTGTGTTGTGAGTCTGTGTGTTCTAAGGGGGCCAAATTGAAAAAACTTGGTCCACACCATGGACCAGCTTCAGAGAACTCAGATACTCGACATCTTTTCTCAGTTGTATGTTCGTCAACAGGAGTTTAATTTGGTCTCGTCTGATGTTCTTTGTTGCTCTTTCCACGTCAAAATCAAAGATGTAGTCACTAAATGAAGTATTTACCGGTTCATAAGCAAAATGAGAAAATATTTAGAGTTCACACCAACGTTCATGCTCATCAATCCACCTATAAATCCAACAATGTTCAGTCAGGTCGTTTGGGTGGGTTCTTTCATTGCTGAGACGTTTCGTCCTTCATCCGAAGGTTTTCTTCAGTCTGAGGAGCCACCAAACCAAAGTGAATCCCACAAACAGCTCACTCCCAGAGTCGAAATAAACAGTTTGCTGGGTTGAGCTGTTTGTGGGATTCAGTTTGGTTTGGTGGGCTCCTCAAACTGAGGAAGTCCTTTGGATGAAGGGCGAAACATTTCACCAACAAAAGAAACGGTCCAGACGACCTGACTGAACTTTGTTGGATTTAGAGTTCAAATTATCATCTTTGGGCCAGTTAAGTTGTTCACGAGGGCCAAATTTGGCCCACGGGCCTTGAGTTTGACAGGGTGTGGCCTCATTCTTTCATCTACTGTGTTGTTTCTCTTAAACCTCCTGGTTTAGTTCAATCTATTTTTATTTTTTTTGTTTGTTTAATTTAGTTTTGTCTTCTGTCTGTCTGTTTTTTTTTTTTTTTGTTGTTGTTTTTTACACTTGATGACCTGCATCTGGTTGAACATGATCATTCTCTCTCTCTGTTTCCATGTCTTTCCATTTTTATTTTTTTTTTAATTTTTTTTTTAATTTTTTTCATATTTTCTTCCATTTTGGCTCGTTCCAGCTCTGCCTGCTCTTTGGATTTACATTTTCTGCTTGCTTCAGCTTTTCCTGCTTGTTCCTCCTCCGGTGGGATAAAGTTTCCTTGTTTCACATGTATCTGACACCTCTGAGCTCGTGTTTGGGGCCTCTGATTACAAATCACGACACCATCTGAAACTGTGTTTCCTGGCGATTACAGAGCGCTACGTCTGTGAGGTTTGAACAGACGGGATGAATTCTGCCGTTTGGTTTCTCTTCTTTTCTTTGATTTGGTTCTAGCGTCCTCAGAGGTCAACTGAGGTATGAGTTTTATGTTTTTGACATTGAATTTAAAGGCTTTTACTACGCCCAGGATGAAAACCAAATTCACTTCACATGTAAAACCACCTTGTCATTATTTTATTAGAATTAACTGTGAATAATAAATCAGCATTTACTCTCGTTTTCTTTGTTTATAGTTATTTATTTGGCAAACTTTCATGTTTTGTGCTGTTTTTCATTAATCAAAATGTTAATCTTGTTCAGGAACTATACACTTTGGATTATTTAACTTTAATTAAACGTTTCCCTCATGAATAAATTGGGATTTCTTCATTTTCCTTGAAAATTGTTATATCTGGAATCTGCTCTTTGTTCTTTTTCTTGTAGCGTTTAGCTTCCGTTGTGCTAATTTGAACTTTTAGCTATTTAGTTTTAAGCTATGGTTTTGCTTATTTTAGCTACAATCCAAAACATTAAGAAAACTAACACAATTGGACTCCTATTACCTGAAAACACACAACATATTCTATAATGGACTGAAATCCATTTGGTTTGTTTTGAAACCTTCACACCAGCACTTTTAGCTACAACTTTTCTAATTTTGAGTTTTAGTTGTAGTTTGATGATTTTAGCTACTCGACCAGTTTATTTTGCATTTCTCCATTTTCACCAAAAAATATTTTTGATTGGACGTATTAAATTGTTCCAGTTTCACTTTACTTGAACTGAATTGAACTGAACTTGATCTTTATTCTGTTAAAAGTCTTGAAATGACTTTTATAATAAACTGGACCAGAGTGGATGAACTGAACTGAAATGTTTGTTATCGAGTGACGGCCTTCAGTTGTCCTCCTGACAGCCTGTTTCCATCAGATCCACAGGATAGTGTCAAAACTGTTACCGGTCTGAACTGGGACCAGGAAGAATGGAGGGAATTCTGTTTTAACAGGAGGAGAGCCTGTGAGCGCTGCCAAATCAAATCCAACTTTAATGTCTCCAAATCGTCTGGTTCCCAGGCTGAACTTCATCTAAACATCCACCACAGACCTGCTGAACTTGTGTTTCTAACTTATCAGCACATAAAGCAGCTCTTTTCTCATTAAAAGCTTAAATATATTCTTTAGGCTAATACAGTATAGTATGTGTCATTTTAGTTTGTGTGTAAACAATGTGTCATAAATCAACAGGTAAGCAGAAGATACTGAAGCACTTGTTTTTTGTTTTAATTTAAAGTGAACTAAAACCAGCTGTGAGACAACCAGGAGACATTTTAGCTGCAGCGGCCTCGACAACATAAACACAGCTGACCATGCTGCCGTGACCTTTGACCCTGCTGGTGATCTGCTTCACTGGAGATAAACGCCTTTCTTCCAACGCACAGGATTCCTGCCCTGCACATAAAATGGCCTCGGTCTTTGGCAGTGGCAAAAACTTCAGAAGGAAATAAAAACATTTGGAGATGATTGTGTGAACGTTCATGATGCGTTCACTCTGTTGGGATCCATTTTTCTTCTGTATGTTTTTCAGTGCGATTCTCGTCATGCAGTTTTTAAGCTATTTCAATAAATCATAGATCAAAACTTTCAGCTCTTTCAGGACAAACCTGCCATGACGTTTGGTATCGGTGAAACTTTAGCTTTTTGAAATATTTAGCAGTTTCTGCCATTTTATCTCATAAAAAATGAATTGAGCTCATTTTACATCCTTCAGATCTTTAGATGTGTTTACAACCTTTTACGGCTGCTTTCACATTTTGTTCTGCTTCAGCTTCTTTCAGCTTCCTTGTGCAAATTTAAACTACTGGTACTTTTAGCTACTTTTAGATAACTTTAGCTGTTTTTTCAGATGTTTTGTGCTCCTTTCTATCCTTTCAGATTATTTCTGCTAACTACAACATTTTTGTGCTTCTTCTAACTTCTTTCTGCTAATTTCAGCTGTTCTGCTCCTTTCAGCCTATTTCTGCAAACGTCAGCTTTTTCTGCTATTTCAGCTACTAGCTGTTTATATGCTAATTTTAGCGTTACCAGATAATTCCAGATTTTTTGTGCTCATTTCTACTTTTTTCAGTCTAATTCAGCAAAAATGTGGTCTCTTCACTTCCTTCTGCTAATTTAAGCTTATTTATGCTTTTTAGCTACTTTTCAGCTTTAATTTTTTTGCTCATTTCTGCTTTTTACACATAATTTTCACTTTTTGTGCTAATTTCTGTCTCTTTCAGCTCAATTGGACAAACTGTTTTTATTTCTTCTGCTAATTTTAGGTTGTTCTAGCTTTTCAGATACTTTTTTAAAGCATTTTAAGCTAATTTCAGCTGTTTTCAGATAAACAAGTTTTTATGATAATTTCTGCCACTTTCAGATTAAATTAACTTCTTTATGCTAATTTCAATTTATGCTCCTTTCAGCTTTTTCTACCAGTTTCAGCATATTCCACTATTTCAGCTATACTATTTAGTTGTTTTATGCTAATTTTATCATTTTCAGCTAATTCCACATTTTTAGCTCATTTCAGTTCTTTCCACTTCCATAGTTTAAGCTTCTTTTTGCCTTTTCAACTACTTTTCAACTACTTTTCAACAGTTTTCTTCTAATTTTGAATATTTCAGCTAATTTCCTAACTGTTGTGCTCATTTCTGCTTATTTAAACCCAATTAAGCAAATATGTTTTCTTTCTGCTTTCTTTAGGCTTGTTCTTCCATTAAAGCTACAATTCAGCATGATTTTAGCTCATTTCAGCTGTTTTTCTGTAAGTTCTTAAGCAATAAGCATTCACACTGCATTTCGCAGGAAATGCAAGTTCTCCAGTTGATTTTTGTGAGTAAAGTTGGTCGTACTGGAGCCAGACACGGGGTCAGATGGTTTTATTGCATTGTGGGATTTCTGACTGGCTGCAGGGAAAGTGTCTCATCACGGCTGCTGACGGGTCCTGAAAGGTAACGCAGCCTCAGGAGGTTTTCACACAAGAACAAACGTGCATCGGTCAAAAGAAGACAGCCCCGTGACGGCTGTTTGATAGCACCGCAGGGAGCATATTTGGCTAATTAGGAAGGAAAAGAGCTCAAACTGTGCAGAGGGAGTTCAAACAAGTTGAAGAGTTGTCCATTTATTTAGCAAAACCATAAAATATCAAAAGAGCACGCATAAAGAAGTATGTTAAATCAGACAAGTCTGTCCAGGTGTTAATAAGTAATAATAAATAAACATCTTCTGAGGATTTAATTACATTTAAAGGCCTAGTATTCCTTGAAGGGTATCGCCCGCCACCTTTATTGCCTTTAAACTAAAATTATTTTATTAATCATTTGTTTTAAAGGTTGTTTTGGTCCAACATTGTGTTGCGTTCCATTTTATCTCAAGCTCTTGTGTGATCTGTTAGCACTTGGAGTATGTGTTGGGTATGACTCTCAGCTACTACCACATCAAATTCACAGCAGTATTTGTTAAAACAAATTAAGTTAATCAAACTAGATGCACATCCAGCAATCTTTCTGAGAGTTTCACATAAATCAGTGCTCTGGTTTTCAGGATCAGTGTCTTTTATTTTTATATGATCTGTTCTTTAGTGTTTCTCCTGATCCATCAGTGAGTTTCTGCTCCTCGGAGTTTCTTCATCAATTTGCCACGCCTCCATCTACACCTGCTCTGTGCCACCTGTCGCAGCTGCGGCCATTTCTCTCATCGGCCCAGTCCTTTTAGCTCTTCAGCGTTGCCTCACTCACCAGTCCAGCATTACTGGCTCTCCTCCGTGTGCCTCCTTTTGTTCTCTCTGTGACTCCTCGAGTCACGCTTGTAAGTTTGACGCTGCCTCGTCAGCTTTTTGTTTGTGTCAAAATAAAAGTTTACTGTATTTTTAATTTTGATTGAAACTCCTCGCGTCCGTCTCCATTACTGGCTCTAACCTCGTCCAGCCGTGACTCTGGTTCACGGTTTATTTAAAAGGCGACACGTTTTTCCAACAGGTGCAGGAAACTGAGCTATTTTTTTCCTACGTTAACACTTTTTTATTGGGGAAATAATCATGTTTGGTTTGAGGTTTTTCTCTGTTAATCTTACATCTTTTTTTTTTTTAACCCACACATTTCCATCCTTTGTTTTTCTTTTTCCCCAGAAAGCATGACCCCCACTTGTATCTGAACAGTGAGCACCAACATGTGATTGCTCTGCAGGGAGTGACCTGGGATCATTATCGAGCGAGCATGGAGGCTCAAGCTGACAGGATAAATAAAGACAGGGAGAGCGAGAGTTACAAGAAGTCTGCTTCATCCTGACGCAGCGCAGAACAATTACTTTCATCCAACAATCCAGAAATGAGATTTGAGTTTATCCAACCTTTCGTTTCCTCCCTCCCGCTGACAGAAACAGTGAAAGCGTTCTGTTTTGCCTCCAGCTGTCTGTCTCCCCTTCCTCTGAGGCCGTAGGGGTGACGGCCTCCAACTCCTGACCATCGCAGCATGAGTGAGGAGCTGGCCGGCGTTAAGTCTCAGTAATTAACATTTCATGCTGTTCAGCTTTTAAAGCTCCTAAATGGGCCCCCAGGCTCCCCCTGCCCTTCTTGTTGAAAGTAATTTATTTGATTTGAAGCGAGTTGTGCTTCACCTCATCCTCGCCTCTCGGGCAACACATGCCAGCGTGGTGGCAGAACAATGGAGTTCCTCTCCTCCCTTTGTCTCCGTTCGCTTTTGTCGTCCCTGCTTCTGTACATGATCGTGGTCGAGTTTAATGAGGACAAAAGTGCTTCAATGTTCAGCAGAAGGCAGATCATTAGGAAGTCAAGGAGTCAGAAAACAGCGATAAAAAAAAGGAGTTTCAGATCCTAGAAAAATAGATAAAATGCATTTCCTACAACAATGCAATGTGAATGCTTATTGATGAAGTACTGGCTGAAAAACAGCTAAAGTTAGCTATAAAAAGAAAACGTGCTGAAATGTAGCTGAAATTAAGACCAAGCCTAAATTAGCAGAAGAAAGCAGAAAGAACACATCATTTCTGAATTAGGTTTAAATAAGCAGAAATGAGCACAAAAATAGTAAATAAAATAAAATTAATTTAAATTAAAAAGCTGAAATTAGCAAAACATAGCTGAAAAGTAGCTGAAAAGACAAACAAGCTTAAACTACCAGAAGTGGGGAAAAAGCTGAAACGAGCTTAAAAAAAATGGAATTACCTGAAAAAGTTAAAATTTGCATAAACAAGTTAAATAGGCTGAAAGTAGCAGAAATTGCTGGAGGTGGCACCCAAGGCTTCACAAAAAGCCTTCCATACTTGAGAGATGTATTGTGGCCCCCTGTCAGACACGATATCAAGCGGAATACCGTGTAGACGGAAAACATGGTTTACCACCAACTGTGCCGTTTCAAATGCAGAGGGTAGCTTGGTCAAAGGGATGAAGTGAGCGACCTTAGAGAATCGATCAACCACAGTGCAAATGACAGAGTTACCTTCTGATAGAGGAAGACCGGTGACAAAATCCAGGGCGATGTGGGACCATGGACGACTAGTGGACGGTAGAGGCAGAAGAAGACCTGCAGGGGGTTTGTTATTATTCTTGTTACAAGCACATGTTGGGCAGGCAGAAACAAAATCCCTCACATCTTTAGACATGTTGGGCCACCAAAAATGTTCCTTAGTGAGGTGTAGCATGCGTGTGATGCCAGGATGACATGTGAATCTTGCCGTGTGAAGCCAGTGCAGTACATTGCCAACCATAGAAGCAGGGACGAAATTTCTTCCTGGAGGGCCCGTCCCGGGGTCTGGTTCGATCCGTTGTGCTTCTTGGATGTCCTTTTCAATGGCCCAGGTCATGACTCCAACTGTGCAGGATGCAGGTAAGATACTCACAGTGGTGTCAGAAGCTTCAGAAGACGAGAACTGGCGGGATAGTGCGTCCAGTTTAATGTTGTGAGTACTCGGAACGTAAGTGATTGAAAAGTTGAATCTGGCGAAGAAAAGAGACCATCTGGCTTGTTGTGCATTTAATTTCTTAGCTCCCTGAATGTATGCCAAGTTCTTATGATCAGTCAAAATAATAAAATGGCATTTCTGCACCCTCCAGCCAATGTCTCCACTCCTCGAGAGCCAATTTTATGGCCAACAACTCTCTATTACCGACATCATAATTTCATTCAGCAGGAGAAAGACGACGGGAAAAGGAAGCGCAGTGGTGAAGCTTCCCATCCTCTGGACAGAGGACCAGACTTAGACTTAGCTTTTTTAGATTTTTCTACCTGGATTATTGAGCATGCATCAGGGTATTTTAAAGAACAAAACACATTTGGTGCTTTCTTTATCTTTGTGCTCCACCTCTGAAACGTTCAGAACGTTCTGCCCTGGCTGTTAACATGTTTATTTATTTATTTATTTATTTTGCTGACAAGCATGACAATATTTACACATTTCAACTTGGGCTTTTGCAAAAACAACAAAATGTTGTGGATTCCTCAACCACAGAAAAATGTGACACGAATCTCTTAACAACAAAAAAAACGTATGAACTAAATAAAACTATGCTAATGTCTTTTTGTGAATGCTGAATATTATTACTGTATTTTTTGGAATAAGGCGCAATATCTATGAACAGGTCTGTTTTCATACATAAGGCGCAGTAAGCGAAACAAAACGGACAGATAAGTCCAACTTTATTCAACTCATTCACAGTAACTCAACATGGTTCAGTTGTACCACGAGGTCAGCAAGCACAACCAGAATTAATACATAAGGTGCACCCGATTGTAAGGCTCATTGTAGATTTTTGAAAAAAATTAAAGGATTTTAAGTGTGCCTTATAGTCTGAGAAATATGGTACTGAATTAAAATTTTAAAATCTGTGACGTCCAAAACAAAACGAGAGATCAGATGTCGTGACCTCTCTGAACTGGAGCTGTACATCAGACGTTTGCCAGCCTTGTTTTTGTTGCTGCAACAACAACACACACGTCCTGACTGTGATGATGCATCGTCCTGCTGAACAGCTGAAGAAGACACACTCGTCTGTCCTGGTCTCAAAATGTCTCGTTGTCTGATGACAGACTGAAGAGGAACACAAACAGATGATTAAACAATATCCAAACCTGCTGACTGATCCAACAATCAGCTGAGCCGGCAGGGCTTTCATGCAAAGTTTTATGTCCACTCCTCTGCTCCAAGGACCTGGAACGGACTACACCCGTCTCTGATGGGGGTCTGCAGACCACTGGGCCCTGACACCAAGGCAGGCGGGGGGTCACATGACACCCACTCAGTCTGTGGTAACAGAGCCCACAGTGGACGGCTGGTTTGTCAGGCTGCGTCCAGCTGGGTGTCAGGTGCTGCGTGTCGGGCCCTGTCGGAGACGCAGACTGACGGACGCAGACAGATGGAGGACATGGAGCTTCAAACTAAAAATAGAGTAAGCACAAAATAACAAGCACAAAGACAGGCGGGCGTTTACACTGAAAATGATGGATGCAGGAATCCTTCTGTCCAATCTGAAGCCGATTTTAGCCACAACTGTCTGCTTATTGGACAGACTGTCCTTTTGTTGTCTCTGCAGGACATGTCCCAATGTCAGCGAAGCTGTCCTGATATTTCTTGAACCTCCATCATCTTACTGTTTGCTCAGACAGAAATTGTTAACAACGTTGATGACATTTTTAGTAAAATTGTCACATTCAACTGGTGGCCCAGGGACCACGTCCGGCCCGCAGGTGAGCTCAGTGCAGCCCACATTCATTGAAAGCACATTTTAAATTAGAAAAAAGAAAATGTTTGTTAAATAAAATGTAGATGAATTGCATTTCCTTTGTAAATACAGTACGGGATTGCTTGTTGCAGACGAACTTGCATTAAAAACAGCTGAAACTAGCTAAAAACATGCTGAAATATACAGTAGTTGAAATGGATGAGCAAACCCATAGCAGAAGAAAACAGAAAGAACACTTATTTTCTGAATTGGGTATAAATTAGCACAAAATTTAGAAAAAAAAAAAAATGCTGAAAGTAGCTGAAAAGACAGAAAGAAACAAACTACAAGAAGGAAGTGGCTGGAACTGAAATGAGCTCCAAGAATATGGAATTAGTTGAAAAATCTAAATTTAGCACACACAAAAAAGACAACAACCCCCCCCCCCCCCCCCCCCCCAGCTAAATAGTAGCTGAAATAGCAGAAAAAGCTGAAAGTAGAAGAAAGAAGCATAACAAGCTGAAATTAGCAGAAATACACATGAAAAACTTGAATTTATCTGAAAACAGCTGAAATTAGCTCAAAATAATGCTAAAGGGTAACTGAAAAAGTAGAACAAGCTTAAATTAGTAGAAAAAAAAGCTAAAAACATGTTTGGCTAATTTAGCTGAAAGGAAAAGAAAAGGGCACAAAAAAAGTGTAAATCATCTGAAAAAAGCTGAAATGAGCTAAATACAGCTGAAGGAAGCTGAAAGGAGCTGAAGCAGAACAAAATGTAAAAGGTTGTGAACAGCTCTAAAGATTTGAATGATGTAAAATGAGCTCAGTTCATTTTTTATATTAAAAAAAGGCAAAAAACACTAAACATTTCAAAAAGCTAAAGTTACACTAATCTTAAAAGTCAGAGCAGGATTGTCCTGAAAGAGCTGAACGCTTTAATTTATGATTTGTTGAAATAGCACAAAAATTGTGGAACGAGAGAGATGCTGAAAAATGTACGTTAAGATAAATGGATCACAAATTAATTAAATTGTCTTTATAAATAAAATTTATGTAAAGACTGCCTGATGTGTGGCCCCTGAGGTGTTAGCTTCTGTAACTGTGGCCCTCAGCTGCTGTCAAATGTAACTTTAGCTCAAGATCTGTAAAAATCACTGACGTGCAGCTGTTTCATTTTGCTAAGGTCTGGTGGGGGCGTCCATCTTGAATTTTGTGTCAGTAAAAGTTAATCAGTTGTAGATGTACAGCTACTTGCTGGGAGTTTTAATGAAATGTGTCATGTAATTTATGTGATATTTCACTAACAGGCAAACAGACGCCATCAATAGGCTTTAATCAAAGATGTCAGGCAAAGTGTTGCACTCACAGGCTGTGTTTGAGGGGATGCTCCTCTACTGCTACACAAAACTAAAAACCACTGAGGTATGTATGGTTTGAAGTTTGCTTGGCTGTGGCGGCCATCTTGAACAGTGTTGACCTCTGAAGCATCTAATAATTAGTTTCTGTCCAGTGGCCCAAGATATTTTGCTAACGAAACAGACGACCTTCAGTAGCAGCAAGTGAAGCTCTGAGGTGAAGGTGATGAATCTCAGTTGTTTTGGTGACATCAGCAGGTTTGGGCCAAAGACTGAAGGTAAGAAGTTGGAGGAGCTGAAGTGGAGTCTGATGGATTTAGCAGAAACCAAATGAAACTGGACAGATTATTTTTATTGTTTCAAGGAACTGCAACTTGTTTCTTCTGTGCTGAGTTTTTCTTTTTATTGAAACCTCTCGGCACATTTTGGATGAATGTCTTTAAACAGAGTGTGGATCAATCTGTTCGCTTCATGTATCTCTCTACAGCTGCACAAACGAACGCTGTAGCTCCATTTATTAAATGATCTGTTCAAATGTGTTGTGTTCTGTCAAATAAAACCGTTTCCCAGGGAACATGACATTGTTTTCCAGGGATTAAAATTCACTGGAGACTAAATCTGCCCAATAATGCAGTGGGGTGTGTGGGGTCCCCCCCATCACAGCTCAACCAGGCCCACCCATAAGGATCAGAGGATGCTAGGTGCCATGAGACCAATTAGAGGTCCAATCCACTTCATGAGTAAAATTTTCAGACCACTTGCGTCTGTCAGTGGGTGATACTGTTAGCAAAATATCTAATAAAGCACTTGACAGTCTTTAATGAAACTCAAAAAGTTATAATGGAATGGGACCAAGTTATTGTTTTGTAAGTCTCAAGTCCAAAACTTGAAATGTCAAGTCCTTTCAAGTCTTTTTTTTTAACAATGTTGCTATTACATATATATATGATAAATGTAAATAATAGACAGTGTGTTCTTTTTTAAGTCTGTATCATCTCAAATTGTGATGAAACGTGTGCAACTGAACTTGCAAAGTGTTAAAAAGTTGTTCTAAAATTGCACCTTCACATTGAACACTTTAATTAAAAGTTTCAAGAATAGCCTTGAAATTATAATTTTTCAGAATTCAGTGAAAAATGTAAAAGCAAAACTCCATGTTCGGACAACAGGTGCTGCCATGTCCTCAGTACATTACAAAGAACCATCACAGTAAATTTGTTTCCTTTCTCATCTGGTCACTTAGTGAACAGATGTTTGTGTGTGTCCATGTGTGAGTGACAGAGAAACAAAACAAATACACAAACTGAACAATGAACAGGAATGTGCAATTTAAGTTATTTCAGTTTGCTGTTCTGCATTTGTACAAGACCAAACTGGCCAAAAGTCTGTCAGTCATTTGTGCACGATGAGGTTGTAGACTGATGAAAAGTCGCTCTGCTGGAGCGCAACATGCAGGCACTGCCAAAACTCTGGTGGCCACATGAAACGGTGAAGGAAGGGTCTGCGTCTTCATTGTCCAGAACAAGTTCTGTCCATCAGCAATATCAGGTAGTGGCTCAGCTGTAGTGCTGGACTGTTTTGTGTCAGTGGGTCACGTGACATGAAAGCTTTTTATTTATTTTTATATTTTTTTCTCAAAAATGTTTGGTTCAGTAATTTATTGACGGTCCCTTAACTAACAATTGTGCCTCGGAGGAGGAGGCAGACTGAGACCAGCTGACCGAAACCAGGCTGCGTCGAATCGAACGAGAGGAAGACGCCGCTGAATCCACGGAGCTCAAATATCCAACACAAAACTAACTTCACCGCAGATTTTAAACTTTAGATTATGGGTAAAATATCAAGTCTTTTCAAGTAAACAGGTCAAAGTCCAAGTCAAGTCCCAAGTCTCTGGTGCAAAAAATCCAAGTCAAGTTCCAAGTCTCAGGTGCAAAAAGTCCAAGTCAAGTCCCAAGTCTCTGAAGGAAAAAGTCCAAGTCAAGTCCCAAGTCTCTGATGCAAAAAGTCCAAGTCAAGTTCCAAGTCTCTGGTGCAAAAAGTCCAAGTCTCTGGTGTAAAAAGTCCAAGTCAAGTCCAAAGTCTCTGGTGTAAAAAGTCCAAGTCAAGTTCAAAGTCTCAGGTGCAAAAAGTCCAAGTCAAGTCCCAAGTCTCTGAAGGAAAAAGTCCAAGTCAAGTCCCAAGTCTCTG
>JARVLU010001196.1:30041089-30057357 GCA_031762415.1 Simpsonichthys santanae | reverse complement strand
AAGTCTCTGAAGCAAAAAGTCCAAGTCAAGTCCCAAGTCTCTGAAGCAAAAAGTCTAAGTCAAGTCCCAAGTCTCTGGTGTAAAAAGTTCAAGTCAAGTCCCAAGTCTCTGGTGCAAAAAGTCCAAGTCAAGTCCCAAGTCTCTGGTGTAAAAAGTCCAGTCAAGTCCCAAGTCTCTGAATATTCTTTTGAATAAAGTTTTGACAACAGCAGCTCCAACTTTGTCGTTTCTCCACCTAAGATGGTCTTTGTCCAAAACTTTGGCATGACAGGAATGTTGGAACTTCTTGTGTGTTTGTTGTTTATCAGGATGCCGAGGAAACCTCTCAGTCATTGTCATTAAACGTCATATTTTGGCGCTTGCTGCACTTTTTAAAACTGTCCCTGGGAAACTATTCTTTGAGTCATCAGAGAGAAACATGCAGCCCTTCAGCAGGAAACTTTTCCAGAGTGGACTGGGAGTAACCTACAGGATCTGCTCTGAATGGCCCTCAGTGGAGCCCAAAGTAACAATGTGGCTCGCCAGTGAAAACCTTCATTGTCTTTGCTCGCCGTCTCTCAGGAGTCGCTGCACAAAGGAGGTTTTGTCGCAGGGCCCGACCTCTCGTTTCTGTCAGAGGCTTCTCCATTTATCCCACAAGCAAATCAAAGTCTCTGCATAAAGGTGACACAGGAGGCCGTCTGCATGTGTTTTACATGGCGACCACTTCTCCCTGTGCTCTCGAGGTCCTGTCAAATTGATCATTGCTATTTTGTTGCTTTCTTGCTGTAAGCAAACAACACAGCTTCTTTTGTGTCTGACATGTCGGTTATACACTCCAGTGTTTAAACCCCTTTGTACGCCACAATGAAAACCTGTTTTTGTGGCCAACAGATCACAAAAAGACAGAGTGAAACACAGACAGACGGGCATCTTTGTCCCAACAATACGCTGCAGGAAAACTGCAACAGTGCACTGAAGTTGTATTGTCATCTCCTGTAACCGGCAGAAGAACTGCATTAAATTAATGACTCAATGTATAAAGACTTATTTATGCCCTGATTTGTTGTACAGTTGCACCGAAAATGTGGAAATAAAATGAACAAAATGTTGTTTTTTTCCCCTAGAAAATGTCTTAGTGCCTTTAAGCAGATGTTGAATCAAATCACATCTTGTCCCATCAAAAATATGCATATACTGTATTGAAATTTTACGTGTGCTTTAGATACTAACATTTTTAAGATAATTTATTATAAATAATGTTTAACTTCTTAAAATGATCACGTCGTATAAGGTCGAGATTTCGCTCTTGCTTTAAATCATGCCTCTTTATTTAGGAATTTTTAATGGATTGCTTTTAGCTGATTCTGATTAATCCGGTGCCTTCAGCAAATCAGGTCACGGTCTCCACTCTCACTCCTCCACTCATTTGTTGGTATTAAAGGCAGAGCCAATAAATGGTTCCAATCACATCTGTCAGATTAAGAACTACCGGTATAAAGAAATATTCTCTTCTCATGCCCCTGTTTACTGAGGTGCACCTCAAGGCTCTATGTTAGGCCCAATTTTCTTCTCGTTATGTCTGCTTTTCTTGGGGGCTGTTTGACCGTCATGACCCGGTTAAAAGGTTGCTAACTCTCTGAACTTTTTTTTTAATCTTCTTTCAGCTGCTCCCTTCTTCCGAGGTCACTACAGTGAACTAAGTCGCACAAAGACTTGGCAATTATTTTCACACCGGATGCCCTTCCTGACGCAACCATAGACCACCGAGCTACCACAGCCCTCTGTGTGGAGCAGAGAGCTGCCATCTAGGGCGCCCAGGGGAGCAGATGGTGAAGTTAAGCGCCTTGCTCAAGGGCCTATGAGGCAAATGAGGGTGGAGGCATGTGTGGATGCTTCATCTATCCCACCCACATGGAATGATGTCAGTATTGGGAGTTGACCTGACGATCTTCCAATCACAGGTCCACCTTCTCTAACCTCTATGTCAACACTCCCCCTCGTGTGGAAAAATTAATCTAAATGCTAATTCTTAGCTTGCTAAGTGTGAGAAAAGTGAGCTGAATATTTAAAACATGTCAGCTAAAACTGCCCCGGTAGTAGTTGAGCGTCATCCCAACATGTAGTCTGAGGCTGCGGGTGACATACACATTTTTGGGAAATGCTACTCACTTACTTTATACGTTAAGTTCTTTGTGCTTTAGATGTAGACTCAACATGATCAAGACTTCATCAGTGAAGAAATTATATTTAAAAAAAAGAGAAAAGCTGCTCTCTGACTTTCCAGACTGAAACAGAATCGTATTATTTTCTTCCCACAAGCCTCTTTCTCCAGCGCAGGTGGCTGCAGCTCTGAAACTCGCACGCTGTGCTTTGAATAACGGGCCGGGGGAGACGGTGGGCCATGTGACAACATTTTTTTTTTTTTGTAGCTGCTCCCTACTCTCTCACCCGCTGCAACATTTCATTATTTCCAAACCCATGGGCTCAAACAATCCGCCTGCCTGCCTCAGTCAGCTGTGGCCTTTGAAGTGAAGCCCCCACCCCCGGGTGGGCGCTGCTGTTGGGTTTGATGACCTCAAATCTGCATTTTCGGAGTGGAAGAGCACAAACAAAAGGTATCTTGTGCCTACTTGATGAATGGGGAACAAATTTGCTGGGAGATGTGATGCTGATGTTAATGTCTTCTTGCTTTTAAGCATGTTGAAAGACCTGCTACTGCTTTACGAGGTAACAAACTAAACACATTTGCTGACTGATTCATTACTTGTGGAAAAAGAAAAAGAGGCCCCTGGAAGCCATCTGCCCGAAGCCTAAAGAAAAAAGAAAAACAAGAGGTAACTCAAGCCCACCAACATGGCCGTATTTACCCACCCTGCCTGCACAAACATGCAGATGGTAGCAGTGATGGATTAGGCCGGGGTTATCCCAGTCAGCCAGTGCACTGATAACAGGGTGAGTGCTCTCGGGCAGGGCAGATGTGGACGTTCAAGTGATGAAAGTGACGTCCAAAATTTGGCAGGGTCCCCGACCCCCCTTCTTTTGAACATGCCTCAAAGGACTAAGTATCTGGTTTCTCCTCCTGCTCCTAATCTGGACCTGAGGGGACGATTGTCACTTTTCTGAACAGCTCGTAGGGATTTTGTCTGCGGCACCTGCAAAGCCAGGTTAACGCCGGGGATTAAAGCCAGGCACTTAGAGTGGGAGGGCCTGGATTAGAGACGCCATTGTAAATTCCTTCGTGAAAGTTCTCAGGGCGTAACTCGGGTGTGAGAAGTTCGCAATATTTGAGGAGAAACGTCTTTGCTCTCTGAGGACTGACGGGTGACGGGAGGGAGCAGTGGGTGGTCAGAAAACCTTTGTACCACTTGGGCTACCATTGTGCTCCTGAAGGTAGCACAAAGACCGTGCTCTTGTTCCGCTCGTGCACCGGTGATGAAGAGGGTGCTGAGTTTGATGGGACGGAGAGCTGGGTGAGATGGGTCATTAAGTCCTTACACAGGTGAGGACAGCGAAGGAGGCTGAAGGTGACAGAGACTGATGGGCTCAGGCCTCAACAACTTCTTCTCTATGTGGATGATTGTCGGTCATTATTAATCTGCTTGATTGTTTTATAATTTATCAATAACAAAAAATCCAACTGGAAACAGGCTCAGTGCTCCCACTGAGACGATGGGGAGTCTTTGCCTCAGCATCTTGTTTATGAGAGATGGAGCTGGATCAACAGATCGGGGCCTTGTCCTCAGTAATGAGGGTGTTGCTTCGGTCATTCATGGTGTAAAAGAGCTGTCGAAAAGCAAAGCTCTTGATTTACTGGTCTATGTTCCAACCTGCACCTTTGCTCATGGTTGGATCATGACTAAAAACCAAGATCCTGGACACAAGTGACCGAAATGGGCTTCCATCATAGGATGTCCAGGCTCAGCCTTAGAGAGAGGGTGGAGCTCCATCACCCAGGGGGAGCTAGGCACAGAGCCGCTGCTCCTCCACATTGAAAGATCAGGTGTGGCGGTTCGAATATCTGATGAGGAATCCTCCTGGACGCCTTGCTTTGTAGGTTTTCTTGGCACGCCCCTCTGGTAAGAAGCCCAGGGTCAGAGCCAGAACTCAGAGGAGGGATTATAGATCTTCTCTGGACTGGGAACAGAGATGAGAGTGTCGCTGAGGAGAGGGAGGTCTGGGTTTCTCTCCTGGACCTGTTGCCTCTGCAACCAGACTACGAATAAATGGAAGAAAATGGAGATGGAGGGAAAAAAATCCAAGACAAAGGAGGTTAATAAGGTCAATGTCTGTTGGCAAAATATCTCAAACCACTCGACAAATTTTAGTAAATCTTGCAGAAAATAATCTTTTTTGAAGGGTTGCAGCTCTTTCCTTTAAGTTCTACCAGCCCAGTACTCTCCATTCATCTGTGCAACAAGAAATCCACTCTAACTGCATCTAACAAGGCTGAGTCAGGTCCTCTGGACAGGTTCTTTGTTCAACAACAAAGAACACATCCAGAGGACCTGACTCAGCCTTGTTAGGCTCATCTACCTGGATTATTCAGCATGCATCAGGACACTTTAGCTGCACCTATTTACTTTAGAAGACACTTAAAAACAACTAGTTTCTTAAATTAAGATCCCAGGACACACACGAGTGCAATAACGGTGGTTTTATTGCAAAGAAAACAAGAAAAGATCATCTATCACCCGCCCGTCTCTGCTTCCTGTGAGACATCAATCGTTCAAAGAACACCATACAAAACAATTGGTCAAACTCTGGAGAACAGACACAAAAAGGCATCGAAAACAGGATCGCCTTTAATTCACCAGAAGCCCGTGGAAGCTCGAAGGATAAACTAATATTCTGTGAAAATTACAGACCTCATACAAAAAATAAGATTTACTTTTTAATTATAATAATATAAAAGCCAGTATATTTACAGGACAATATTTTCTACAAGTCTGGCTTGACTAAATTCCCAGTGAAACTTTCCTTTTTATTAAAGTTTTCTCAGTAACCAACTTGTTACACTTGTCCTTTTAAAGTCTATAAGGCGTGATCATCAACCTATAGTCTAGTCAGATGCTTTGAAAACAGCATCTCTTAAATACAAAGCTGGAATAGACATGAGAGCACGTCTGCCCGTGCTCTTAATAATGAATATCCTTTGCAATAATGCTTTCAGTAACCGTGAGCTTTTAAAGTTTCTGTGCACCGCTCAGCCCATTTAAGGCACCGGCTATTCAGTAGGGAGGTCCAGAACAAACAGAACATGAAGGAAAAGCGACAACAAAATAATGAATCCCGCTCTAACACTATCAAAAGTATGTACACGTAAATAAACATTAGTGACAGAAAATAATAAAGCGTTGTTGGCATCAAATAACTGTACATGCAACCAGATGGTCAGCAACAAACCCAAACTTTAACAAAAAAACATTCATCGCATAAGGTTGGTTTTGATTTCTTTCAAAATAAAAGCTTGAGAGCAATTTTTCCGAATTAGAAACTGAAGATAGCAACATGAGAAATTAAAAAAAACGATGAAAAAGGAAATGTGCACAGACACGGACGTGCCATATATCAGTGGGTACGAGCCCTTCTGCTGCCAAGCGTGATATAAAAGCTGATTAAAGCCGAGGGTTTGAGGTGAGGACCGCTCTCTTTGGATGTGGGCTGCAGCGGCAGATGTGATGCGGCGCTGCGATGACGGCAAACTGAAGAGATTAAAGCGTTTTATTCTAAGACGTCTAAAACTTCAACCTGGCACGAGACGACGAGGGCGGAGAAGCACACCCAAACGTATTAAAAAAAAAACAAAAAAAAAAAAAAAACACTGCAATCATAATAAAAAAAAGACAAAGTATAGACGACTCTGCCTTTAACACACGGAAGGTCAAAACACCCAGCGGCTTCGGATGTTGTCAGTCCATTAAATGGACGTTATTAGTTGTTATCATCACCATTAGTGGCGGTGAGACTGTCCAACGTAAGTTTGAACGTACTAGGAGGTAGAGGAGGGGCATTTCGACCGATACTTATGGGGCTGATAATAATAACGGCCATTGAATGGTTGATAACATTCGAAGCGGGTGCAACACCCCGACTGACTAATGGAAGACACTTCCAAAAAACCCGCTTTGATCCGTGTCGTTCCTGAAGAAACGAAACAGAGAGGAAAAGTGTGAGTTCAAATGAAGCATGGAGAGATGAGATCACTGATGATGTCAACTCCTTTTGTTTTTTTCCTTAATTTCACAGGATTTTTTTGTTTATTAAAATAAAAAAAAGAAGAAAAGAAATGTGTGTTTCTATCCCTCGGGGAGGCATTAAACATTCAGCTGTGACCCACGCGGTTCTGAACCTTTTTTCACTGGTGGATTGAGTTTCTTGTTTCCACGATCGCTGCCGATCCTCAAGAGGAGCCAAACCTCAACATCACAGCCGGTTGGGCGGTGACGTCAGCTGCTCGCACTGTTTCCGAGCGATTGGAGCAACAGAAGAAAAAAAAAAAAAAACAACTTAAAACTGAAGGATGGCTCGTTTGTTGCTCGAACACCGTCTTAAAGCTCGACGGGCGGCAGAGAAACGGTTGGTGGTTCCCGCAGCCACATAAAGCCAGATGATGACAGCTGTTAGCCACATCTGGTTTTCATAATCACTTGCTTTGATCTCACGTTGATAAAACCTAGAAGGACCGATCTGTGTCGTTCTCAGAGGCAGAAATTAAAAAAAAAATGCTCAGGACAGAAAGTGGGCAAGACGGCAGTGAAGCCTGTTATCAGGGTTACAGAGGAGAAGGCCGAGGTCTGGCTGACGGTTCTGAAGTTGGCTGAAGACGGTAATAACAGAGCTGAGCTCTTACTGGCCCGACTGGGACTGAAATTAAACTGTTTTAATGACGATACCAGTGAATATGGTTCGAGTTGTTAATCAAACCCATGCACAGTTTAGGATGGACATGCTCCTTTGCTGTCTCTTGTGTTGTGGTTTGGTTTTCAGGCCACTGCTGTGCCTGATTTAGTTTTCCCACTGCACAGGGTCCAGTGCTAGACCAGGGCTGGCCTTACCTGGTTCTGGTTAAGAACCTGGTGGGCCAACACAGATCACTGCGTCATAAACGCCTCTTTCTGAGCGGTCCTGCTGTTAGTCTGAGTTTCTGCAGAGGATCTCAGAGTCTGAGTCATTATTTCTGTAAATAAATATTTTTATATCGCTGCTGTTTTATAAAAGCTGTTTTAAAAGCCAGTCTGAGTCTGACATTTCTGATCTGCAGCATCTGTCAACACCAGGTAGTGTTAAAGACGTGAAAATGCTCATGAATAGCACCTCAAACAGTGTTTTTCATTCAGTTGATAATAATGATGACAAACAAGCTACAGAAACATGAAAGGCTGTGAGGTGAGATGACCCCACTGCTAATTTCACTTCGTATTCACGCTGAAGTATTTTATCTTAATCAAACAGAGTAAAAGTGAAGCTAAATGCATATTTTTAAACCTGGCATTGGGCGTCTGTCTCCATGAGCCCTCATCCTGCTCGTGATAAGTGTTTTACCTGCATTGATTGCAATCAGAGTTCTGATTCCACCTGGGTTTGGACTACTATCAAAACAACGCACCGCAGGAATCCTTTAAGGCATAAATACTGAATGGTAACATTGAGCAAATGGATAAACTGGGTTTAACGTGTGCTAATCCACTCAAAACCCTCAGATACAGCTGGTGTGTTGGAAAGAAGTCACTGAATTCGGAAGCTCTTGCACAGCAGAAAATGATAAAGTGCTGTCAGACTGAACCTACAATTCTGTCGTACGACAAAAACAAAACTCACTACCTGCACTTTTTACATCAGCTGCTCCAGCTTCTGTAGGAAATGACAAGAGGAAGAAACTGCAGTGAACCTTTATGTGAAGAGCTGCCGGCATTACGCTGCACAAACTGTCAAGATAAGCATTTTTTACTAAATCCTGCAGATGTTTGAAAATATTTCTGAGTAATGTGCGTTTGAGTCCAGCCTCAGTTACAGAACTAATTCAATCAAATCTTTTTTTTTTTTTTTTAAAGCAGCCCAGGTTTGTGGAGTTACTTAGAAATACTTCAAGTTTTAGTGTATTATTGCTGTTGGTAACACTTTGTGTTGAAATGTTGGGATATTTTAAGAACAGCTGGGCGTAAAAGTGCTTTCCACAGGGCGTGGTCTCTGGAGTTTCACGTGAGATTCTGGGAGTTTACAAAAGGACAAACGTAGTAAAATGTTCAAACTGAGCTGTGTTTGTGTGTAATGTACTCCCATCAATGTTTGCTTTTCCCTTGGTACAACGCCGGTGCAGTTCTCCCTTTTAATCACCTGACTTTCCCTTTCTCTTAACATTGTTTTTTTTTTTTTTTTCAAAGCATGCAGTTTAATTTGCTTTAAATGCTGATTGCGGTCTTGTTAAACATTTCACCTGAGTGAAAATGCACAAAGCAGTCAAGAGACCATTTCTCTAAATGCCACAGACGTTGAGGGTTTTTTTAAGCGCAGAGCTCAGTCAGTCAGGGGAAGAACTACTTCACCAACAAGGGTCTGAACGTCTGACCTCTGACCTGGGAAAACGACAGGTGCAAACACAAACAAGCAGAACACAAAACCCTATTCACATCAGTCGAAACTTCAGAGTACGCCCGAGCAAAACCAGATCATATCTCTGAGGCTTTCCAGCTTATTTGCAGCTCTTTGCTACAAAAATGTAATACAATCCACAAAAAATATCTTTAAGGTTAAGTGGTTACAATCAAGGCAGAGCTGGATTACTCAAAGACCTCGCTGTGAAACTGAAATGAATTCAGATACGATCTTTAACAGAAAACCACGCCCTTTGAAGAGTTATCTGTCACTTGTTGACTCGCTCTCAGTCAGATGTCCATTGTTTTGTTTGCGTCCTCCCCTCAAACGTACCACTCTCTGCGTGAGATCACAGATCCGTCCATGTGGGACACGTAGTCGCTGTCTGTACCATTGTCATAGCTGTCGTCCGGGAGGTAGGGGGATCCGTTGTTCACAATGGGGCTGTGTACAGGAGGCCCACAGGGATGCATGTTTTGGGTGTTGTAGTGATCTGTGAAGTAGTTTCCATCCTTGATGCCCCTGTGCACATCTCCCCTGTCGGCCCAGTCTTCCCTGTCCTTCCGTTCAGGGGTGTAGTCGGGGTAAATAATGTCACCGCCCAGTTTGGGCTTCAGCTCCTGGCTGCCTTTGCTCACTTTGTCCCCGTAAACCTCCTGCAGCTCGTGCGGCTGCAGCACGTCCACCTGAGACTCCTTCTGCATGTCGGAGGGTCCCAGGTACTGTTTGGTGTAGTAGTCTCCTCTGAAGGTTCTGCGCTGGCGCATGAAACAGGCCCCGCCAAGGATCAACAGCAGGATCAGGAAGAGAACGCCACCCACTGCCCCGCCCACTATAGTACCCAGGCTGCTGTCAGAGATGGCGGCCAGGGTGGGGGAGGTGAACAGGGCTCTCTTCCGGCCCAGGCCAGCGTCCGTTCCGGAGGTGTCGTGGAGGAGGGAAGCGGTGGTGCTGGGCGCTGCAGTGGTGGGGGGAGGATCTGCAGAACAAACGTGACAAAATGGTTTAAAACAGACAGCAAATGTAAAGAAGAGCAGTGAAACTGATGAAAACTAAAACATGTTCTGCAAATCCACTTCTTTATTAATTCATTTTTAACACTCAGTGCAGGAACTCTGCTGGAGCAGAACGTCTCTCCTAAAGCCGTAAAATATCTGCTGAAAGCTGTGCAAAAGAAAAGGGAGACAAGAACTAGAAGAAAGAGCTGAAGTGCTAAATGTCAGAGTGAGTGAGAGTAAAAAAAAGAGAGAGACACAAGAGGGCATGCACTCGTGAGCGTCGGAGGGAGTTTGATTAACTTTACCCCCTTTATCCTAAACCTGGCTTTGTGGAAGACGTGTGAGAAGATGAAACGCCGTGATCGATGTGAGGTTCCTGCAACTGATGTGCCCTTCAGCGTCCAGCTCTTTGATAGCAGCCGGAGCTGGAGAGGCGCAGGCTGCTTGGAGCTCAAGGTCAAGATAAGCGCCTCCACGCTGACCTGCAGTCTGCAGGACGGAGAACAGCCTGATAACACTGTCCAGTGAGTTTACAGACGGGTCACAAAGCCTGACTACAAAGAGGTGCGGTCCAAATCACCCGTTACGTTTAGAAACCCTGAACTAAAATCATGGATTTAGAAATAATCTAACTAATTGGGATTATGCTACACATTCGAGACTGAAGGTTCAGGAGAACAGCAAAGATGTGAGTAAAAGTAAACAAAGGTGAAAGCAGGTAAACTAATGAGCTTCACGCCCTGTTTTAGCCAACGTCAACCCCCGCCCCCCCCCACACAAACACACAACCACTGCCGCAGGACATTCAAACCTAATGTGGAGAATGAGAATCTACAACCAGTGGATGATCATTGGAAAGACGAGCAATCCAAAATGACAAGGCTGAGGAGACATCAAGGAATGTGAACTGCTACATCTGGCTGACATGACGGGAGGGTGGGGGGCATTACTGAACTCAACCTGGTCATCTCCACAGGGAAGGGAGGCAAGAGGATGCATGCCCAAGACTCAACATTTGACAAGAGAAACAAGATAATTGCTCAGTGCAAGTCCACTCTGGACAGGATGTGAGCTGGGCTTTCATTTGAAGAACAGCTCCAGAACACTGATGGGTCTACGTCTGTTTTAAGACTTCAGCTGCTCTTTGCACTCAGCCGAGAGGAGTAGAAACTGTGAGGGTTAAATGGGGCACATGTACCTAAAAGAAGCATTTACTTAGTTTGGGAAAGGAGCATAGCAGGAATTAAAAAAGAGAGAGGCTCAGAGTTCTCAGGATCCACGCCTTCAAAAAAGGCTTAAAAAAAAAAAAGCAGCCAAACAAGGACACGCACAGGAAGCAGACAGGAGGAGGAGTTCAGCTTGCTGGATGCTTTATTTCAGGATTTACACCAATTAATCAACAAGATCAGATGTAAATGCATGGAAAGTCTGTTTGATGAATGAGCGAGTCGCCTTATATTATTTCAATACTTAATCTTTCAGGCGTTGAATTAAGCTAAATAATTTGATCACTGTGAGCAACGCTGCTGTTGGACAACAAAGTGCTGAGTCACACATTTTTCTGGGTTATAAACAGACATCTGCCTGCTGCGAATCTGTGAACACAACTCTTTACGTTTCACTGTGTAACCCAACCTTAACAAAGCACAGTAAAAAGGCGGCAGGGGTGCAAACTTTGCTGAACCAGCAAAGAGTAAACACCTTTGTCCTTATCTGAGACATCTAATGTTGCCAAAACCACACCGATGGGATGATTTGGTACTGATACTCTTTATCTGCACTCTGTGCTCCTCTGCTGCCAGGAATGTGTGAAAGTAGATCTGGGCAGGGACATTTTTATTTATATAAAGGCTTAACGTCTTTAATATTGTTGATCTATGGCCAGAATTAACTGAAAATTGGATCTTTTATGAGGAAAAAGTGTTTGAATGCAAAAGAACTGTGCTCTTTGTTACGCTGATTGTTAAAGCTCAGTAATTTACCTCAGCAAATGGTTAAAATGTAGTAAAACTTTGCAAATGATGTGGGGGGGAAAAAGTCAAAAGTACCTTGAACCCAGAAATTCACGTCCCGACTGCGCAGATCAACGTCGTTCGTCACTTCACAGCGATAGATGGCAGAATCATTGCGCTGCAGCCGGCGGGTGAAAGTCAGGCTGGCGTTGGAGATCACAACCCCATCAGGAACTGGTCCATCCAACCTGAACCAGAATCAGACATGAACTGTTTCAGTTTTCAGCAAATGAAGAACAGAGAAACAAAAGTTTTAGACCTTTGAACAATTGCCACCGTCATTAGTGAAAGAGCGACCGTCAACACAGGGACACCTGTAGGGTAGAGCTGTCATTTCTAACCCCAGTCCAAAGCCCGGCCTGACCCGAGTTTGGTCTGGGTCATAATAATGTGCTGATGGATGGGCGGGCTGGGTCGGTGTCAGACTTTTGATTGCAGCAGCGGACGCGCACGGTTGACGATACAATTATATGGCAGCATGACTTGCCATGCATTCACCAGCCGCACGTGGCCATTTGCCCGTGCGCTGACCAGCCTTGAAAAAGGTAAAGAAATGTTTAGTTAAGCTTCAGATGGGACTACCGGTACTGTCAGGAAGTGATCCATCGCCCAAATAGACGTTCAGCCGCTGCAGTCAGCAGACGCACGCGGCCGACGACCCAAGCAGGTGAGATCCCAAAGCAGACATGTCAGAGCAGGGTCTGTGTCTGAATAATGCAGAATGCAAGCAGAAGCAGGGATTTAATGCGCTTTGATGGCCATGAAAGGCAAACACCCCCTCAGCTCCGATCTTCTGCCCCTTTTATTCAGTGGCGCGTGTCCGCCGACCGTTTATAACTACTTTGTATAAAAGCAGTCAAAGCTTAATTAAAAATGTTGGGGGGTTTCGGGTTTGGAGCTGTAATTACTGTTAATTTGTCGGGTTGGGTGGGGTTCGTAAATGGCTACGGGCCGGGTCGTATTTTTTGGGCCCAAATGCAACTCTACTGCAGGGGTCACAGCTACTTGATTCAACAAGCCTTGGGATGAGATAAGGGTGTGTCCTGCAGATGAAGGTTGTTAGTCATCTAGACGAGTCTTTCTCAAACCCAGCCTAAGTGAGCTTGACCGTAGTTTTGTCTGGGTAATATTCAGGGCAGTCCAATTACCACAATTTGGATGAAGGGCTGGACGGTGATACATCGGGGTTCGAAGACAACACCCATCAACAAAGTCTATAGCAATGGTCTGGACACGCAAAGATCTTGTATAACATTTGACCTTGATTTCTGACCTTGACCTTGGAGCTGGGGTGATGAATGAAAAGTGTATGTGACACTCCATCTAGTGATGATACATATGCGTATGAAGTTTCATTAAATTATCTTGAACGGATCAGAAGTTATGTGTGGGACAAGAAGTTTATGGACGTATGTACTGATGAACAGAGACTATAATAATAACAATAACAACAACAATAATAATAATAATAACAATAATAATAATAATAATAATAATAATAATAATAATAATAATAATAATAATAATACAATGCGTGTGAAGCATATAACAAAATCACTGTAATGACCATATATTTACATTATCATGATGAATTAACTCATTTAGGTAACAAAATAAAAAATAAAACCTCAAAAATTTAGACTTTGCTGGTGCTGAAGTGACGTTTTTCTCTCAAAACAAGATGATGATAAAAAGTTGTCAAAAGGCTCATGTTGCTGTGATGCACAAACTGTTTGTAAACTTTATTTATAGCAGGGCGTCGTCCCAAAGGGCGCAGAGAAACTTTGGACAGCTCCAGTATCCAAGCTCCAACGTTATACTGGAGGTAATTTATAGACATGAGCGTGTCAACTTCTCTGCTTCATTTAGATTTATTAAACCCAGTTCAGAATGAGTCGAGCACAAAACAGCAGCAGACTTCTTCTTCTTATAGTCACTAATTTAAGTCAGTCTGGGTGGTGGTGGGGGGGTTATCTGCTCATAATAAAAGCACAAACATATATGCATAACTTGTAGTAGCAGTCTTTAACCTCAGACTAACAGCAGTTAATTCATTCGCATGGATTAAAGCTGGGAAAAAAAAAAACTTCTGAGATATTTTTTTCTTCACCTACAAGCCCCACACCCCAAGGAAAACACACACACGCACACACGCACGCACGCGCGCGCGCATACACACACACACACACACACACACACACTCGAGAGCTTTTTCCTGCAGACAGGTCACTTCCCAAAGGTTTTCATGTAGAGGAGTACCAGTATACTGCGTACATGACCTTAGTAAAAGTACACAGTATACTGCACACATGGTCTTGGTAAGGGTACACAGTACAGTGTTTTCCCTAGATAGCTTGCTATGGCAGAGTGCTCATTTCATCCATGATCTTATTTATTTATTTATTTTTGACTGGGGGGGTGGGGTGGTGCAGAGACACAGCTGAGCTGCGCACTGTTTGTATCGGTAGTTTTCGGGGGGGGGGGGATTCAGTGTCAGGGAAGAGGCAGTGTGAGCAGACATGACTCCTTTCTTAAAGAAGCCTAATCTTGATTCTGGCTCCCTTTCCCACTTCCGTCCCATCTCTAAACTGCCTTTTCTCAGTAAGTTACTTGAAAAAGTTGTAGAAACCCAACTCAGATCCTGGTTCTGTCAGTTACAGATCTCTGATCCCTTTCAGTCTGGTTTTCTAAAACACCATTCCACTGAAACTGCTCTATTAAAAGTCCACAACGATCTGTTAACGGCTGCTGATGAAGGAAAATGTTCTGTGTTGGTCCTGTTGGATCTTAGTGCTGCCTTTGATACCATTGACCACTCAACCTTATTAAACAGGCTGAAGGTTCTGGCTGGTATTTCTGGCTCAGCTTTGGACTGGCTCACATCATACCTATCTCACAGAACTTTATGCATCAAGACGGACAGGTTCTCCTCTGACTATGCCCCCTTAACTTGTGGGGTTCCACAAGGCTCAGTTTTGGGTCCACTTTTGTTTTCCTTATATTATCCCACTTGCTACCATTATTCAACCCTTTTCTGATATTTCTTACCATATGTTGATGATATTCAATAGTATTTTTGTTTAGACCACACCAGCTGAACAAGTTAGCCATCCTTGTCCAATGTTTGTCTCATATCAGTGACTGGCTCACCAGTAACTTCTTGGTTTTAAACACCAGTAAGACAGAGACTTTGGTTACTGCTCCCAGTCACCTTCACTCTAAAATCAATCAGACAGTTGTCTCTTTCTGCCCAGTAGCCAAATCAAAAGTCAAAAATCTAGGAGTCACATTTGACTCATCATTAGACTTTCAGTCTCACATTAGAACTATTTCTCGTTCTTGTTTCTTTCATTTAAGAAACGTTTCTAAAATACGACCTTTGGTCTCCAGAGTTGACCTCGAGAAAATGATTCATGCTTTTGTGTCATCGTGTCTGGACTACTGTGATGTCCTTTTACCTGCCTGGACAAGTCTTCTGTCTCACGTCTACGAGTGATACAGAACGCAGCTGCTGGACTTCTCACCTCCAGACTCAGAACCTCCAGACTCAGAACCTCTTGGATGTTCCACGTACGCAGCTGAAAACTAAAGGGGACCAGAGCTTTCAGTCGGTGGCCCCCAGGCCGTGGAGCAGTTTGACCTGCAGCTTCGTTCACTCTGCTGAGGTTGTTACAAAACAACTGAAAACACTTTTATTCTCCCAGACTTTGATGTCATGATTTTATTTTGCTTCTTATGCTTCTTTTATTCTTTGTATATTTTAGTGTTTATTTTGACCGTACAGCGATTTGTGATTTTATGTCTGTGACAAACGCTCCATAAATAAACTTTATTTACTTACAGCTGCGCCTCCAGCAGCTCTTCAACACGTCAAACAAAAGATGATTCCAAACTTTAGACTCCTTCTTTAGAGAACCATCATCGTCCTCCATCTTGGTTTGGTCGTCTTTAACCCCCGCAGCTCCTCTGAACTCTTAACGACCCGTCCGTAACGAGTCGCAGGTGAGAGACTCTCAGATCAGAGCAGCCTGAAGGTTGTTCCGTGTTTTTAGTGACGCTGTTCCTCAGCACGGAGCTGCGTGCACAGACCGGTTCTTTATCTGCAGCACTAATTGTGTTTGTTAATTAGTTCTCACCTTAACGTAGTCGCAGGATTCAAGCCCACCTGGGGAAAGAGGGGGCGGGGCTATGCTGCACTCGGTTCCCCAGAACATTTAGGAGCAAAGTAAGTTCAGCAGCGGTGCCTGTCTCCGCTCTCCTGCAAGTTCTAGATGTTTGACTCATTTACGTCAGTCGTGATGGTGGCCCCCAGGACCAGGACTGTGCCTGAGGCCCTGTTCCTTCACCTGACTGAACCGTGACGTGAACTCTGGAGGTGTGAGGCTCAGAGCTGGCTCAGCATGGATGAAAGGCACGGAGCAGTTTGAGCAGCTGCAGCACGTTCAGGGTGTGTCGTGTTGTGGAAACCTTCAGGCCCATGGCAACATTTTTATCTCCAGACTCCTGATGAGACACATCAGAACCTGTCGGTCATTCTGAGGAACACCACATCGTTCACGTTGGACCTGAGTCACACGAGAGCAGGAGAGGGGCGGAGCTTTTGTTCTTCAGATGTCACCGAGTCGTTTCATCTGAACTTCTGACACCTGAACCTCCTGCTGCCTTCATCATCGTTCTGCTGCCT
>JARVLU010001196.1:30013787-30026178 GCA_031762415.1 Simpsonichthys santanae | reverse complement strand
CTACAAATAAAGTCCAGTTGTTTCTGTATTGAACCTTTTTTGATTTTATCATGTCCTGGATGACTGAGAATCTTCACTAGCTAGAAGGTAATGTTAAAATTTACATTGCATTGATTACTGGACTAAGAATGAAGGCGGTTTGTGGGGGAAAAAAAGCTGCTAGTTGTAAAATGCTTGTGTAGTAAACCTACATGTTTGGCATGCGTGACATTGTATTGATGCTTGCAGACACGTGTCTCAGACCAGATTTCTCCTTAACATGCTCCACATACTACAGCTACCTGACACGCAGCTCCAACTGCTACCGTTTGTCGTGTGTCGGTCTTCGTGTGTCAGCTTAAAGGTCCGTCAATGCATACAAAGAAACAAGACTCCATCTGTGCTATGTTCTGTTTGTTTTACAGTAAAGCATTTGGAAACAGGGGGAGGGAGATGTGTAAAAAAAGGACTCCACCCTTACCATTCGAAGAGACAGATGGCCTCTGCATAGGATACCTTGAGCCAGGAGGAGAGTGGGGAAACTTGGCACTGCTTGCTGCAAGAACACAGTCAGGCCTCACAAACTAGAGGACCATGACATATTATCTAAAATACTGCAGGCCAATGAAATAGTCTGTTACACAAAGCTATGACACAGTTTCATGAGAGAACATGACATCCAGCTGCAGAATTGAGGCGTAGCTTAGATGTGTCACTATATTTACCGGTACTGTTGGTTATCAATCTTATCCAGCGAACAAAAAGTTCAGATCTTTAAAGAGGACCCAGAAATATGATTTGCTGGTCATCGTGTCAGTTTTCTGATTGGTCTGCAGATAAGAGCGCTGGCCTGTAATCTTCTGACCAAAGTGAAAGAGGCTGCACTTTTGCCCTCTTTTCATTGAGAAACCCGAGGAAAGAATGAACTCATAGGAAGGAAATGCTTGCTCTTAGAAGAAAGGCTTCATATTTGTTTCTTTCCCTCCTGACATCACTAATTGCGACAAGATGCTAGAAAGACGCAATGCTAAATCAAAACCTTCCTTTTTGCCTGGCAACTGGCTCAAACATTCCACAACTGCCACTTGATGAGCCAAAATCTCCACCTACCCAGACCTGACCCAGCTCCGGCCCTGACCTCCCCAGGAGAGACTGTCTCTAGGACTGGGAGGATGTCAGAGAAGCCCGCAGAGCATGTCAGGACCGTGAGAGGCACAGGGCATCCTCGGTCAGAGACACTTACAAGCAGTTAACAAAACACACAATATGTCATGTTCATGTAGACAAACTCCATGCATAGATTATCATGTCAAACAGCACTCACAAGAGACTGATCTAAAGACCTCACAGGAGAAGAATGCAGACATGAGATCTGAGCACGAGGGAGTGTGGTTTTAGGACTAAAGCAGGAGGAAACTGAGTGGAACAGAGAATAGGGACAAAAGCAAAAAAAACAAGTTAGTAATGGAGAAAGTGAGGAAATGAGATGACGTGCAAAAGATACTGCAACAATGAGAACACAGAAATGCAAGTGGCTGAGTCAATCATTTCTGCATATGTTTAGTTCAAAAATACATTTTAAATGAATTGGGGGAAGACTGACATCACAGTCTTAAACATGTATAAAATGGAATGAGCTTTTTGTAAGATTTAAAAAAACATTCTCTTACATTTGTAGAGGAAAAAAATACTTAAAACATTTTTTGCTCCAATTTAAACCTTATATAAATGGTTTTTAAGGTACCTACTTCTAGAGAAGAAGCCCTTTGTGTATATGACTACACAAGGGTCTTTATTGCTACTTTCAATTACGAGTCCATGAAACCATTTCCCAGCGTATGTGACCCACACTGGCAAAATGAGCCAGAATAAGCAAAGACTGCAGTGTAAAATAAGTGAAAATGTTGATTGTTGCAATAATTAGGATTTGCACAGCATACAATCTTCTTAATCTATCTTAAAAATCCAAGTTTCTACCAGGGCTGTGTTCACCAGGGGTAGACAAGGAAATTGTCCAAACTGCCCAGTGGACAACCTCTTGAAAAAATCTGGTTGTTTGTCAAAATTTTGGGTTGACTGCAAATTCTAAATAAAGAAGAAAAAAAAAACTCAAGAAAATTGAGAAATAAAAAATAATTTCCTCATTATCCTCCTCATCCTTTTCCTTGTCATCAGCCTTTGGAAAAAAGGCACTTGCAGCATATTTAAGGTAAAGATTAAAGAAGAATAAAATCATTTGAATTAATTTTTTTCTACACTTAGTGGTTACCACCAAGCATCCGCACCATACTACACATTTGAGAAACTTTTCCTGCATACAGCAGGTCACTTAAAGATTTTCACATGTGCATGACCTAAGTAAAAGTACACAAAGTGTTCACTGATGAAGCATTGAAGTTGAGAAGACGTTAACTTGAACTATCAAAACCATCAGCATTCTGAAGGAAGAGAGGGGTTTTGAACAACTTGTCTATAGTTTATTTTTCTGTCATTTCAGTGTTTTTAATTGAGGGGTTGTCTGATGCATTTAAAAATATATATTTCTCTCTAAAAAGGATTTATATTTTCAGGACTTCAGCTTATGTAGTAATTTTACTATTTATTTTTATATTGATAATTTATTCAATTGTATTTATCACAGTCCAATTAACTCTCAGTATGTTTCTAAATACAGTATAATCGTTTAGCACATGCAAACCACAACGCCTTACTATTACCCAGGTCTCTCTTGTAAATTGTTGAAACACAATGTACCATTGAATTTTGCAGATATTTATGATAAACTCCACTTTCAATTCACACTTATAGGCTCTAAGTTTGTGAGTCATTTAGGTTAATCAATAAAACAGCTGAGTATACACTTCTAATTTTCAGTCACTCAACAAGCAGTTTTACTACCACATATTTGAGAAGCGCAATAGCAAACTGTTTGCTAATCTCTCAAAAATGTCAGAGGATTGTCTAAGATTGTGTATAATAGATATGCTCGTAAAATATTTAAGTTAGCATTGTCTCACTGGCTGATGAAAACACCCTCAAAAGCGTACAAAGAATCTTCTTAACAAAAGAGACTTTTTCTGTGTAACGTAAAAAGTAAGAGAAAAACAAAATAAAAACTGTAACATCTGAATAGAGGGTATGGACCACAAACAATCCCAGACCCTTACTTTCAGACTTGTTGTTGATTACAATCTAAATTGTGCTTTGGATTTTTACTCAAGATCTTCTGCCCATATTTCCATCTCAAAGTCTTAGCTTTCAATAGAAACAGTTTTTGGATTAAATCATGGTTACATTACTTATTTCAACATTTATATGTTGACCAAGTGTTTTTAATTAGGATTTGCAAGATTTTGGTTTGAACTTGGCATTTTAATTGTAAAGATATCAGAAGCAAAGACAGAACCACTTGTTTGGATTGAATGCCTTTTAAATCAGAGACTTGGGGTGAGTGAACTTCCCACAATGAATATATGACCAACGCTGGCCTCCCAGACCTTTGTTTTTGTAAGACCTATAACTCTGTCTCAATCAGTCACAAACAGGATAGGCCAAGTGGGCATTTGCATGTTTTATAGCATGCCTTTATTGTAAGAAATATTTGTGCAGAGTGAAGCAAACATTAGTCTCTGCACCAGCACTAATCCACCCCTTTCCTTCCTTGCATTGTGTCCTGTGAGGGTGCAAGGCTTTTTTACTGGGTTAATTGATGGTGGACACAAACAGAGGCTGACAGGCCTTTAAAAAGGGGGCAGGCAGGCCTCTTTCACATGTCACTGTCCTCTTCAGAATCCTTTTTCTCTTTTCTCCCCCACAGAGATGTGGACTTGTGTGCCCTCTCATGAGTCACATTTAATGAAAAGATCAGTGCCTAAAAGCAAAAGATCAATAGTGTTGACATAGACAGTATTATGAAAGGTTGCAACCTCTCAGTCAGAACGGTGCTGTAGGACTTGAGAAGGACAATGTCTGCCACTGTATGCCAAAGGAACACAAACATCCTACAGCATCCAGTCTTGTGTGGGATGACTGAGTGTGGGATTTGTTATTGTTTGTTGCGGGGGTTTCAGTATTTCATTCAGTGTGAGCACACAATGCTGCAGATCCAAAGATGGACAGCAGTGTTGATTTTCAAAACAAAGAAGCACAGTTTGTCAAGGACGGTAACTAAAATTTAAGAAGGCATTTTTTACTGCTGTTAAATTTAACTGTGTATTTTTAAGGTGACAAAAATATAAGTTTCTTTATAAAATAATAAAAGCATGACATTCCAAACCTATAAATGCTACAGTTGATTATTTAGAGTCACTTTTATTTATTTTTATGCAAACATATTGTTTACTTGGCATGTTTTCAAAATAAACATTATGAAAATCTTCATTTTGGCCTTTTTATATACCAAAAATTAACCGAACAAAGCCCTCCTTGAAAATGAACCTCACCGAAATGTGATTTTAGCGTACTGTTACACCCCTAAGAGTTGATCAAAAATTTAACCAAAAACACTATATCTCTTCTCATCATAAAATTATCTTAAAACTCTGGCATGAAAGGCAGAAGGTGACATGCAATTCTTCAAGGAATGCTAGTCCTTTAAACTTTTTTGGATGGATTGTAGTGTGCTGGAATAAACATATTAAACATTTAGTTCTTTACGTAACAAAGTTTACTGTAAGAGATTTGTCACACATTGCCTTGCACGGGGTCGACATACTGTATAAGTTGTTTCTGTTTGTCCAAGACAACTTATTTTCATCTCGGACAACCAGATCTCGTCTCGAGAGTGTCTGGTGGACAACCAAGAGAAATAGGCATGAATTAAATTTCTCTGTTGCCGCAATGAATTTTGGTCATTTTAAAAAATGAAAATGGGAAAAAAAATGTGTGTTTACTTGTGGTCTTTTTAAAGTCATCCAATCAAATAACAATACAGGGATTAAACTGATGCTGCTTTCAACAAATAAAGAGAACCAGAGCCACAGTTTTGACAATCAGAGCAGAGCAGGGTGGATCCTGCTCTCTGATACATGGCAGGTGTGTGCAGTGTTCCTAACTCAGACAGACTGCAGGTGAGAGCACCGATCAGTGGTTCCTGGACTAACTTACAAGGAACACACCTCTCTACCCAGCCGAAGGTCATGATACAGTGTGTCCCCCACCATTAATCAAAGAGTGCACCCTGCCTTGTCAACAGAACCGAGCGCCCTGCCTACTAAATCCCCCACCCCCCACGCAGCTCCGCCACGTCCAGATGGGGCACGGAGATTGTAGCACCTCAGCTCAGACTCCAAACTGTGAGCAATACAAACGTAGCACTCCGTTTACACCATAAAAACTCCTCCATACACATCTGAGCAATCTCCAACCAAGAATTTTTGGCTATTTGACTAATTTATTGTGTTTGAAGTTGTACAGCTGAACGCCCCTGTGCATTTTTGCATAAACAAACACGTCTTCAAACTTCTGACCAATCACAGAAGACGTTGCACATACACCTGTGAGAAAAGTTTGGCTCGAGCCCTGTGACGAGAAGAGGCAGGCGAAGCTGCTCTGAGAACAAAATTATGTTAGAGGCTGCATCTGATGATTTAGTTCTAATTAAACAATATTAACACTAAAACATGCATATGCCCAGATTATAGCAGAGATGTGTATCTCTGTTTAACTTCTTCTATTTTTTTTTTTTTTTACCTGAAACGTAAAGTTTTCTTTGTGAGAGTCAAGTCTTTGTAGTTTATCATAAATATCTGAAAAATGCAATTCAATGGAATTTTAGCAATAAGCTGTTGTGGCTGTTCGGATGTGCTGAACTTGATTAAATTTAGAATCATACTGAGACATAACTCAGATGCTGTGAACTGTGATAAACACAATTTAATAAATGATCAAATATGGAAAATAAATAGTATTAAAAGACTACATTAGGTGAAATGCTGTAAATATCGTACTCCTTTTGAATGAAATACCGAAAATCATTTTAGTGGAAACATTTGTCAGTCTGGCACATTTTAAAACACTAATAATTTTACATTAATTTATAAATGACTTCCTCTGTTACATTTTTTTTAAATACATCAGACAACCCCTCAATTTAAAACACTGAAATTACAGAAAAATAAACTACAGAAAAGTTGTTCAAAACCCCTCTCTTCCTCTTCCTGACAATGATGTTGGTCTTGATGGTGCAGGTTAAAGTCTTCTTACAACTTCAACACTTAATTAGAGACCACTATCCTGTGTACTTTTACTAAGGTCATGTACACAGTGGGGGGGGGGGTGGGGGGTCAGTGAAGTTATTTTTTTCTGATTTGGTCTCTGCCTTAAATATTTTGCAAGTGGTTATCTTGCAAAATCTGATGTCAAGGAAGAGGATGAAGAGGAGAACAAAGAGGTTCCACTTGAGCAGCTCCTGAAAGAGACACTCAGGAGCTTGGAAACAAACAGTCCACAAGATATCTGACTGAGAAAATTTGTATACAGTATAGCAAACTTGGTATATAGTGCAAAATACATATTTAATTATTTTTTTCTTAAGATTATTTGCCTTCTTTTTGGTCAAGGTTGCAGACAAACAAAGATTTTGGCGGACAATCAGATTCTATCAAGAGGTTCTCCGTTAGACAACCCCTGGTCGACCCCTGCATGCTTATGGTATATGTAAACAAAATAAATAAATAAAATACATACATACATATGTGTTTTGGTTTTATATTAAATCTAAGAGGGATCATGGTTGCCTCACAGCCATCACATTCAGTGAGTTACTGTCTTTACTCAAAAACAGCTGTGTGAATAAAGCAGCCTTCTAATTCTCAAGTGCAAACTCAGCAATGATAAATTCTGACACACAATTAGATGGAAAATACTCAGAGGTCTCTATTTAGTTTCAGCCACATTGCTTTCACTGCATTTATGTCTTTGTTCCCTGAAAGTTGCTGTAATTTCCTGCTAACAAAGATTCCTATAACTTAGCACAATCATCACTCAGTGGTAGTCATAGATCTGTCTCCTGTTAGGACTTCACAGGAACGAGAACAGGCGTTCTGGACCCAACACAGAATCCACTGTGGAGCTGAATGGAAGTTGATTAGGACAATCTAATACAACTTAAACATAGTTTCCCACATAATGCAGGGAACCCAAGGGGAAAAATAGTTTGTTTTGTTTATTCATTAAAATAATTTGAATATTGAACTCATATCTGTCAACATCCAATCATTTGTTTTTAACCAATAATTGATATGTCAGTTAATCTTTAGTGCACTGGGGAGCACAAAATATACCATATCAGTTGATCTAATAATAATGAGCATCAATAAAGGACATTTAGATGTTTAATGTAGAAGTGAATCAAAGCCCTGCAGCCACAATCAAATTATGGGTAAAACTTGCTTCATACAAATGTATATACTGTACCGGTAATAGAATTTTAGAAAAAAATGATAGCTTAACTGATAGCTGTGATATATTGCCATTTCAAATATTTGCAAATTTACAATATGTGAGTGCCATTTTCTTTCCTCACTATAGCTTCAGTACAACAAACAACGTTTAAACAACCTGAAATAGGAAATTCTAGTTTAACTTGTTTTGTTATGCACTGAAAAATGTTTGTTTACTATGGTACTTGTTTACTGTGGTACAACATTTTGTTAATATGCACGAGTCAATAAGACAATGACCAGAATAAGTGGGTTTTTGACTTAATTGGCAGGTATCATTGACTACTGTATTTTTTAGACTATAAGGCACATTAAGTGAAGCAAAACAGTCAGATAAGTCAAACTTTATTCAACGCATTCACACTAACTACATAAAATCAGTTTGAGGTCAGTAAGTACAACCAGAGTTAATACATAAGGCACACCTGATTAAAAGGCTCTTGTTGATTTTTAAGAAAATTAAAAGATTTTGTGTGCCTTATAGTCCAAAAAATACGGTAGATGAAACAGCACATGAAGAAATTTAAAGTGCCTGTGACAGGCATTTTCCACAAATAGTTAAAGAAAAAATAACTATGCGACAAAATAGGTAAAATCATGTGCATTGTGCCAAATGTTAATGTTATCTTTCCAATAACACATTCATATTTATCATGACAATTCTATGTTATAGACACTTTGAAAGAGCAGAAGCAAAAACATAAATAAAAAATTCACACTTCAGAACTGTATATTGATCCGTATAGCACAGAGCCATTCACAAGCTAACCTCTGTTGCTTTATCAATAAAAGATTCAAATATAATAGAATCAGTAAAAGAAAACTGCAATTGTTTTATCTCTGTTTTCTTGTCATATAAATAGACGGGGTGCACACAATTTCAACAAACTAATCTACAGGTTTCCAAATCATTAGCATCACTGCCCTGCATGTCAGCAATATAACCCCAGGGAGGAAGTAGAGCAATTTACCAGAAACCTGTCTCAGTTCTCTGTGTATTCAGCAGTCAATAAAAACAGGATGCAGTTTGGTCACTATGGCATCCCTACCATTATTATGGTTGAAGGAGGTTTATTTTCCTAGCACACCCACATTTCCAGATGCACAACATTCTCAGCTTCATTCTGCCACAGATTAAAGAGGTAATCTTAATCCACATGTACCACCCACTTTGAACAGAGAAAGAAAAAAGTAAGGTGACCACCAGGTTGCTCAAACGGATTAAAAAAAATGTCCACTCAAGTAAATCCATTACAACTTTTTGCAATTTTACTATTTCAACTTACATTTGTCTACAACAGAAGTGGACAAATGTGAGAGGAAAATATGACTAAAACATACAAATGTTGTACAAAAACAAACAAATATTTGTAGTATACATAAAATCTAGTTTAATTTCCAGGAACTAATTTCACATCCATGACTTGAAAAACCAGAAACCAACATGAATATAAAATATATATATATATTTCTAATGAGTAAAAGTAGTAACTGTTTATGTTGGTCTAATCTGGGCTGCTGGGTAAATACTGTACACTTTAAAAATGTGTTGTCCTCTTTCAAATCAAAATCTGCTATTCTAACTCTCCTGGAGTGCTAATACAAACTGGATGGTTGCTTTGTTGCAATCCAAGCAGAGACAAAACAAACAAACAAATAAATAATAAAATAAATAGTAACACTGAAGTGTGGTAAAAGTGAGCTATAAATTCCAACTCTGTCCCAGTGCATCACAGATGTGAGGCTACAAAAGGAAAACTGTATAAAGAGATGTTCTGCTTTCCGTTATAAATATTTAACGGTAACACAACCTGCAGTTTATTTGGTCTTCTTTTATACAGCTTTGATCAGGATGAAGAAATGTATTCAAGTTTCTAGTCCGACTCAAAATGAGAGGATAAGTAACTAGAACAAAGGCCGATGGATGAAATGCGCTGTAGTGGATATTACAGGAGTATTTCACTGAAAATCAGCAGGGATCCAGTTGTGCAAAATCCAATTCAAGCCTTCATTGCAACATACTTCCTGGACTGTTCAGTGAGGAGAACTCTCTTTAAAAAACTTAATTACATCACATCTTTTAGAACTTGATATTTAACAGCATCAACATGAAACTGTTCCAGCTCGCACAGCAATATTCAAACAGTCCCTTCTGTAAAACAGGACAAACTTTTACACTGTCAGTTCAGAACAAAATCAATCAATCAATAAATAATGCAGTGGTTTTCATTCTCCAATACAATGGCAGAACATTTAGTTTATTTGGTTGTGTTGTCCTCTTTCAAATTGTTTAAGGAAATATTTCACAGGGTTTGCAGCATTTCATGAAAACAAAATCCTCTGATGTTTCTGAGTAAATCCTGAAATTCCAGGTGATATTTCAGTCATACGAAACCTTCAGAACTTAATGTCTGAAGTGGCGGGCAGAGTCACATTCAGAGATGACAGTAAGCATACTGTAGCCTACGATAAGTGCATATGGAAGTCATTCTTAAAAATGTATGCTGTATTACATCAGATACTTAAAAGTCACCATAGCCAATCATTAAGGATAAGTGTACTATGTACACTGTAGAAGCAGAACATGGACTGAATGGTACAAGAATACTAGAATTAACACGAGTCAAAATCTCAGAAAAACCTGTTTTTAAATCAGTAGATCAGTGTTCTAATTCTCTGACATTTCCTTGTCTGGAAAATGTGAAAGACTTGCTAGATTTTCACTGATTTCTAGAGCTGCTGGGAATTTTGGTTCAGCTGACAGGGTGGGGCACCCTCCCTGGATAATTGTAGGGGAAACACTCTTTCCAAGTTTTGTTAAAATTTGCTCACCAGTTCATGAGATAGTGCTTCTCCATTGCTAGACAAACACTCACATGCATGCAAACAGACAAAACATTATTGCCCTTTAACAAATATAAGGCAATAATTGCAAACTAATTTTGACTGGGTTAAAAGATGTGAATAGTCTCTGCTTTGTCGATACCTCTTTTCCTGTTCTGTAAGTATTTAAGATTGTGCATATTGAATAAACAGTGAGATTTGAAGGAGGGTGTCACATCCAAGCTGGTCACAAAGAAGATGAGGGATGCAGGCAGGAATAGTTATTCTTTTTCTCTGCTACAGTGGAATAAATGTCAACTTTCTTTGTGTATTTCTACATTAGGCAACACTGCAGATAGCACAGCCCAGTGTTTAACTGGTGGGTGTTAATAATCTCCCACTTGGGTGGTAGGGGGTGGGTCAGTGCACACAACTCACTGTGTGCCCATCCCACAGCTGAACGAACCGAAACAAATAAGATCGAGGGGTGAAACTCAGCCACACCTGTTTCCCATAACCTTTGTGCTCCTCTCCTGGAGAGGTTTAACTGCTGATGCTGCATATCGGGTGTGAAGACCCCTTTAATGTAGACAGTAAAGCCGCAGTGCATCCAAGTGATGATAAAACGAATCACAGTCTGATATTTTTTTTAAAGAAAAAAAAAACTTGATTCTTGAAAATAGCCAGCAAAAATAGTTTAAAAATGTTTCCTTCTGTTCATTCACAGCAGGTAATTAACCATGGAAATATCTGGAAGCCATTTATATAGCCCAGTTTCCTATGACTCAGGGACTGAAACAGTGAGCTCCTGTCTATCTGAGATTTATTCAGCAGACAAGGCATAAAAAACACAGTGAATATAGTTCTGCCTATACCTGCTTCCTTTCAATTTAAGACGGTTAATTACTCACAAATTTACGTATATCATCAGAAATGTTGATTGGCTTTTCAAAACAGATGGTGAGATTAAAAACTAGGGTTGAGTATGACTATTTTGGGATTATTACAAGAAAATCCCTGTTCTTTCCTAACTTGATCAAGTTTTAACACAACATCCACCTCAGACAGAACAAAACCTGTTGAGCATGTGAGTGAGACATAATTCAGGAAGAACTACTGCTAAGTAAACTACAGTGGTCATCAAATATCACATAGAGCAGTGCACAGTGTTCACAACATAAGATGCTGAACTACCAAAAACTGAATGGAAATTAAGCACTTCATCACTGATGTAACACAGAGTGCCATTTGTAATTATGTGAACAAGTTACTGTTTTAAGAAATTACAAAAGAATTGCAAATGAGCACATTCAAAATGCAAATAGTTGATTCATTAAATGGCTTCCCTTGGAAAAACCTCTACTGTTTAACCAATAACACCAACACAATGCAACCTTGTGCTTTAGCTCCTTGTCAACAAACTGAAGAACAGAAATACAAAGTTAAAAAAAAAAAAAAAGACAAACAGGATAAAAAAATAAATGTAATCACTTGCAGAACAATGTAAATGCACTGTGTAAAAACCTTTACATACCAGTTTATTTACATGTGAACACACAACTTAGGTCATATTCTACAGATGTGGACAAACGAGACAAGGGTAATTATTTCAAGACTTTTTCACTCTGGAACCAATTTTCCAAAACTATAATTCTGGAGCTCCTTAACACTGTTTCAATGTGGAGGTAGAACTGAAACAATAAAAGCCTTTGCCTACTCACAGAACTGTTCTTGTGTGGATGGCTTCACACATGAAAAAGTCTGAGGTGTCAAAGGACGCTGATGCACCTAGGGTGGGTCGTATACAGCACTTTGCATCATTCGTGGCTCTTGTGACAATCAAAACAAGTCATTAAAAAGCTGTCACAAACCTCACACCAAACATCAAATTCAAGCTCGAGTCTAATCTGGTCATAAATAGTTTTTCTAGAATTTTTGAGAACTGGTAACAAGGATATTGGTCGATAATTGTTGAACACACATTTATTACCATTTTTAAAAAGAGGAACTACCTTAGCTACTTTCATATTATCTGGAAATATTCCTGTTGAAAATGATAAATTGCATATGCTGTATATGTAAACGGCTCAATAACATAACTCATTATGTCCTTTACAAACATCATATCCATGTCCACCCAGTCTTTT
>JARVLU010001196.1:29954408-29970438 GCA_031762415.1 Simpsonichthys santanae | reverse complement strand
GGCCCAACAGGACCAGAGGACCCGAGCCCCACCAGGCAGACCCCAGGCCGAGCCGACACACGCCCAAGCGCCCAGCCATCGAACATCGGGAGGCCATCGAAAAAGGATGAAAAAAAAAAAAAATCTATTGTTGCTCATGGGTATTTAATGAAACAAAGTATTAAACTTCCATTTCAATCCAAAGGCCTTCAAAAACTTGACTTTTTATCCACTTTCATCCAGATTTGGATCAACCACATTGCCTTTTTATTTATTAGTTTACATTTTGTTTAGGCTTTTTCCCCAATCCCCAAAGAAGAACCACTGAGGGAAACAAACGAGTTATGATGATGATGACACTGGAGAGTAAATGTCATTCCACGCTGCCTTGAGATGTATTCTATTTAAGCCTTCATGCAGAGACATCTTTCTATATTGGCTGCTGAAAGGACACACTTTGTCTTCCAGCATCAAGGGTTTATAATTTCCACGTCTGGCTCTTGTGCTGAACATGCGTGTAAATTCTTTTAATGTATCTTGTAGACGGTTCCGGTTTGAAAATGACAGACGCTAATTTTTTGCAGCCTTTTGCATCTTTTATTTGTTCAAGCAGATAAATGGCAGATAACATCTCTCTGGCTGGTGGTTTCCTGCCGCGACAGATCAACTACCAGATTATCATCGTGCAGATCCTGGTTATTATTTTCCTGTGGGTCAACATGTTGCTCATTGTCACCTTTTTTAAAAAGGAATGCTTTTACACGAGTGCTCGGTACATCTTGTTTGCTGTGATGCTGCTGTCTGACAGTCTAGTGCTGATTGTATCTGACGTTCTGCTCATCTTGAACTATTTTCAGTTGACTGTGCATGTCTGGTTGTGCACCATTATCTCTGTAGTAGCACTTATTTACGCTCATGTCACACCGGTTACTCTGACAGCAATGACTCTGGAGCGCTACGCGGCTATTTGCATGCCCCTGCGTCATGCAGAGCTGTGCTCCACACGCAGAGTTATGTTCTTCATCCTCATCATCCACGGCATCAGCTCCGGCCCATGCGTTGTCATTCTCTCCATGTTTTTTGCCTCAGCCTCTCTCAGTTTTTACAAACAAAGCATGATCTGTTCAGCGGAGCGTTTTCTCTTCCAGACGTGGCAGCAGCATCTCTGGTCTGCAGTGAGTCAGATATACTTCCTCATCATGTGCATCATCCTCGTTTTTTGTTACGAGAGGATCATGAAAGTAGCCAAAGCAGCGTCTTTGGAGAATAAGCTATCCACTCAGAAGGGGCTCCGCACGGTGCTGCTGCATGCTTTCCAGCTGCTGCTCTGTCTCATCCAGCTGTGGTGCCCTTTCATCGAAGCCGCTGTGTTTCGAATTGATTTGAACTTGTTTTCACGAGTCAGATACTTCAACTACATCATGTTTAGCCTCGCTCCCAGATGTCTGAGTCCTCTCATTTATGGACTCAGAGATGAAACGTTCTTTCTTGCACTAAAAAAACTACACCGGCTTTAGCTTAAGTAAAATAAACATCTTCTAAATTAGATTTTAAGAGACACATTTAAACTTTTCTACTTTTTCAATGATATTGGACTGTGCTTGAAAATATAGTTTTCATGTATTTATTGTTTTTAGGGCAGTCAGTAAAAAGACCAGAGGTGGTTTATCTAGAGTAGATATGTTACCTGCACTGACATGAGTATTGCTCAAAAATTAGATGATATTATGTGATCACAAAACTATGTTGTTTAAATAGTGGTATACATGTACAACAATACATTTTTTAACAACATTGTGATGTATTTGTGAGCACAAACCTGATCAAAAATACTTCAGGAATACTAGACTTGAAGTTGTCAAAATAATATTAAATTCAATATTTAAATTTCTCAAATAATCCATTTGATTAAAATCCAACCTATATTTTCTGTTTACTGTATAACATTAGAAAATAAAAATCTAACATCATGCGTTAATGATTTCCACATGCTGAAATCAAATTAGTGATTGTTTAAATCTGTTCATATGTTCATAAGATGTGTAGTTGTAAATAAATTGTTCAAATTGTTGTTTTTTAAGAGCAAATATGTTTCTTTTTCAAATGTCATCTCAGGTTTGCCGTGAGTTTTGTTTGTTTGGTTATTTTTGTCTTTAAAAGTAGTTTCTGTTGCCCAAATGAAAATTATTTTTGGAAGCAGTCAGATATTTGATCACCAAAAGTGTTTATTCTCAGGTATCAGATGAGCTCATCGTCATGCATTTAGGTGCACATACCTAAAACATGTCTTACATCACAGAAATGTTGAGTTTATGTAAACATACTTGTTTCAGATTCTGCTTTTTAGTTTGGGAAATGATAATAAATAAATGTGCCCATCATTTCTCAAATATTAAATCTCTTGTCAATTTGTGGGGAGCATTTATGTTGATTAAGCAAACTTGTTAACTAAAGTTATTGTCTGAAAATCAAATGTTTTTCATTAAAAAAATCTGTTTTGTAATAAATAAATTCAATCCTGTTGAGTTTTCAGCTATCTCACACTGAGATTATATTAGTAATTAGGGGTATTATACACAGTTGTAAGATAATATTTAAAAAGGCATCAAATAGTTTTTCACCACAAGCTTGAGTTATATATTGTGATTGAGTTATATATTTTGTTGTATTATGCTATTGATGATTTTGTTTGAATTATTATTTGAAGTGATTGTTTGAATTGATTTATTTAAGAAGGGGCAGATATGATAAGGTATTTTTCTTCTTCTGCTGCCTTTCATTTTATGTCTGTTTTTTATTTATTTTTTTATTTTGAAATTGTCATTGTGTTTTAAAGATTCAAATGAATAAATTAAATTAAAAAAAACACATGGATTATTTTTGCTTCATAGTATTTTATTATTATTTTACACAACCAGTGAAAAAAAACAGTACATAGAATACAATAAATTCTTTGTGTTACAGCAAACATCACATTCTTGTCAGAAACTCTACAATCTGTCAGTGGAGAGCTGCTGAAGGTTCAGTAAGCCCACAATTATTAATCAAACCATCAAACCTTAAAGTGCTATTTGGTCATTTTATTATTAATATTTTTTTCTTCTTTTGTTTCACAAAGGTGAACAGTTTGTGGATTTGTACGGGCTCAAAGCAAGTGGGAAAACAAGCCCTGCGAGTAGGTCAAAATTTTCACAGAAAATCAATTGCACTTTGGCGTCGTTTCCTGCATCTCCCTCTGTTTGCCTCAGTCCTCTCGTAGATAAGCCTCGTGCACCTCGTGCTCGCTGCCTTCTTCTAAAAAGGCAGTGTACTCCGCCATTCGCTGGATCTCCTCCACTTTGGTTTCAGCCAGTTTCTTCTCGGCCTCCGCTGACAGTTTCCTTGCGTCCTCCACCTGCGACTGAGCCACCTGAACGTTTGTCCGGACCAAGATGGACGCCTGGTGGGCTCCTGGATGCACGCAAATGCGGAAATGCACTCTTTATAAAACGCAAAATGAACAACCAAGCCATTTCAAATTACACTAGACTTAATTATGAGTCTAAGCAAGAAGGTTTAATGAGAGAAGTGTCCCACCGGAGGTGTATGCTGCCTCTGCTGCCATCTTAGACAGGTTGACGGCGTTGATCCAGGTTGTCTCGTAGTGTTTGCATTCGTTCAGTCTCTCAGCAGCCTGTCAGGAGGAGGAAAACAGCTGCTTTTAGTTCACAAATAAGATTAACTTTTACTGTAATCTATTCAGAATCTCTGTTTTCGGTGCGCACTCACCTCTGCACGCCAGCTGCTGATGGCCTGTCGTAGTGATTCCTCCTCCGCTGGGCTCACCTTTCCCAGTGAGACCAGGTATTTTCTTTGGAAGGCGATGCGTGAGTGGACAGCCTGTAGGTAAACGTGTGGGGAGTGAACATTCAAGACTTTATATTCACGTACTTGTGCGTTCATCTTATCGTACGTAGGTGAAAATCCTACCTTTGAATAGTCCGTCAGAGCGTCAGTGAGGGCCAAGGTGGCCTGAGAGAGGAGGGTGCTTGAGCTGTCCGTCAGCACCGAGGCGGCTCTCCTGAGCAGAGCGTCGTGTGACAGATCCTCCACTTGCTGCAGACAGAAGAGAACATCTTTGTCTTTAACTCATTATTTTCTTAAGGGCGCGTTAAATACAGCAGTGATTTCTGTCGCGGTTTGAATTAAGAGACTGACCCAAAGGCCGTGGCCGACACTTAGACAGGCTAAGCTCATGTGTGCAGGGTTTGTCAGTTCTCCAGGCTTCTGGACCCTGGGCCTCCTGCTCTCAGAGCTGCAGCAGAAACAAACACAACAGTCAGGAATTCAGTCGGAAACGACCGACGGCTTGAAACGATCTGAAACAAAAGGCGAGGTTTGCTCTTTAACAGGAAACTGTTGGTTGTTAACTCACCTGAGGGAGCGGGCGCAGGCTGCTCTTCTTCTCAGCAGCGAATTGTCCGTTTGATTGCGCTGAAGTCCTCCAGCGGCTCGTCTCGCACAAGCAGAACACTGACGAGCGGCTTGCATTTTGCAGATCGAACGGCTCTCTGCGCTGACGAACTGGTCAAGCTTCTTGAGCTGTGGTTTTTCTAATCGCAGGTTTTAAACCTCGGCCGTCAGCTCGTCTCTGTAGAGTGGTTCTTGTTCCCAGCCAGATGCTTGGATCCTGTTCAGTGATGGCCACAGTTACCTCCTGCAGGTATTTGTAAGGCCTCAGCCCCTGTGTTCATTACGTAAAAGGTATTGATCTGTTGACGCTGCCCGAAAACGTGCGTATTTGGTGTTATCTGTAACGTTCCACTGATACGTGCAGGTTAGAGAGGCTGATGATGACCAGTTTGGTCTGTTCTTGTTCTGTGTACAGAAGATAAATTATCAGCAGGTTTTTCTTTAGAGAGCTTTAGAACAAAAAAAGGCCTCTTGATAATGTCAATAAATTAGCAGTTTGAGCCTAAACTAATGATCAGTGTGGTTATAATTATCATGTGTAGTAGCTTGTTGCAACAAGTTGCCTCCATTATCTTAACTTTTTCAACTTAAAGGCTAAAGTAGGAATTATTGTTCTTGTTTTGCTTTCTCTGATATTTCTAGTTTTGTAAAGTTGCAATAAGATATTGCTGATTGTCATTCTGCAGGTTCCAGTTGCATAACATGTGACACCAGAAGTCCTAGTGGACTTGTGCAGAACTGTGCTGCAGGAGTTTGTTTTGCAGCATTTAGGTTTTTTGCATGATCTGATAAAGACATCTCTGGAATTTAAATCTGATCAAGACTGAAGACATTCTGCACGTTCTGCATCGCTTTTTTATTTTAATACAAAACTCGTTTTATCAAAACGTCAATTCTATGGGAGGAAGAAACAAGAAGTCCAGGGTTTTATGTTGCATGAAACAATATCTGCTTTGTAGCAATATAATTCTCTTAAGTGCCAGGAAATGTAAAAACTAAATAGAAGTTGATCCCTTTAAAACCCTCTGCTGGACCCTTTTCTGTCCCTTTGGAAGCTTTAATAGAAGTTTTACCTCATGTGAACCTAAGTCTGACTCTGAAACCTTCACTGGGTCCATCATTTCCCATGAAGATTCTTATGTAACATGCACCAGCATGTTTGTTATTTTCATTTCGCTAGTGTGTACAGCTGGGATTGGACCAACAAGGCCACCATTGTGTCCAGACTAGGCTGGAACATTACAGCACCTCCTTCTGTTTGGGTCCAAAGGAAGGAATTTGCTTGCTATAAGATTTTGGACTTTAGCTAGTCTTTTGCTACTTTTATTGTTAGTTACTGTTTTGCCACTTAAACTTTGACCAAACCTAATGTAACCTAGTGTTTTGCTACTTTATTACCATTAGGTTTTAGCTAATATCGTTTTGCTTCATTGACATTTGAGCTAGCATGTTACATTTAACATCTAGCTAGTGTTTTTAGCTTTAGCTATGTTTTGCTACATTTAGTTTTAGCTATGTTTTGCTACATTTAGCATACCTTTTGGCCAGCGTTTGGCAATTTTTAGCATTTAGTTAGCATTTTACTACTTTTGGAGTTGAACTAGTGTTTTACTACATTTATCTAGCCCTTTGCTGTATTTAGCTTTGAGCTCATGTCATGATACTGAAAATGTTATCTTGTGTGTTTAATGGTGGGAAGCACAGTCAGCGAAGCGATCGATTCCATCTCAGAAGGTTCACTTTAAATTACATATATAACATACAAAATCACCAGCGCTGGCCAAACCTGGAACCACCACTTGGACACAACAAAATGGCTCCAAGCATCAGCTGACGTATGGGAAGGCTCTACGCTACATCATGTGACCGTTCTCAACCAATAATACCTCATCATCTTGTGTTTAAAAACTAAGGTGCGTGGGAATTCTATGTATGTAAAACTCTAATTTCTACTGGAAATAAAAACAGAAATCAAAAACATCTGCCTTGTTTTAACAAATCATTGTATGAAAACTTTTATTACAGTCATTCATTTCAGTAAGCTAATACAGTACCGGGGTACAGTATCATTCTGATAAAAATATACTTCATTATTTTTAATTTTTAGCCATTTTTTTCTTCTTTTAGTTTTTAGCTACTGTTTTGCTAAATTTATCTTTTAGCTATAGTCATGTTACTTTAAAGGCTTAGCTAGTGTTTTGTTGCATTTAGTTTTTAGTTAGCATTTTAATACTTTTAGTTTTAGCTGGTGTTTTTTACTTTTAGATTGTATTTCTTACTTTTCATGTTTAGTTTGCATGTTGCTACCTTTGGTTTTATGTTTTGCTCCATTATCTTTTACTTTTAGCATTTTGATACTGTTTTGCTACATTTAGCATTTAGTTTGAATTTTGCTTTCTTTAAATTTTAGGGGCACGGTGGTGCAGTTGGTAGAGCTGCAGCCTCTCAGCGGCCAAGTTGCTCAGGTTCAAATCCCGATCTGAGGGCCTTTCTGGGTGAAGTTTTCATGTTCTCTCCGTGCATGTGTGGGTTTTCTCCGGGTACTCCGGTTTCCTCCCACAGAAAAATAAAAAACCATGCATGTTAGACTGATTGGTGACTCTAAATTGTCCCCAGGTGTGAGTGAGAGAGTGAATTGTTGTTTGTCTCTATGTGTCCCTGTGATGAACTGAAGACCTGTCCAGGGTGTTCCCTACCTCTCGCACCATGGCTGATAGACATGGCCACAAATTATCCACGTGACCCGAAAAGGAAGAAAGGGGTAAATATAATGGATGGATGGAGAAAATTTTAGCTGATGTTTTGCTTCACAGTGTGATACCATGTGAGATATGATTTTTTTTAACCTCCTCTTTCCTCTTGTTTCCGTTTCCTCATCTAACCATAAAAAAAAAAAAAGAAAAAAGGCAGCGCCTCTCATGAGGCTGCAGCCTCACACTCTCCGTCTCCCATGTCTTTGTTGATTGTTGTTTGTGTTTCTTTGGCTGTACTGAAATGTAATTTTGAATCTGTGCAATGACAATAAATTCTGATTCTGATTCTTTTAGCTTTTGCAACATTTTGTTTTTAGCTAGCCTAATGTTACTTTTAACTTTTGTCAAGCGTTTTGTCACTTTTAGCTTTTAGGTAGCATTTTGTTGCTTTTGGTTTTTAGACATGTGTTTTGCTACCATTAGCTACCATTAGCTGTAAGCTAGTGTTCATCTTCTTTTAGCTTTAACACGCCAGTTTTAGCTTTTTCAGCAAATTCCAGCAGCTATTCAGCACGCAACGTTCACTTTGTCCTTTTTCATTATTTTTTATTTATTTATATATTTTACTGTAACTATTGTTGCTTGGCACATATATTTAATCTGTCTAACAGTCAATTGAAGTTTTTTGTGTTTGTTAGTTTTGTTTGTCGCTGTGTCTGGGTTCAGAGGCAGAAAGTTTGTTTTGGGCAGGTTTTGTTCCAGCCCTGCATGGTCCTGTTTACTGACGCAGAAGAGACATGAAGTTCCGAGGAGACCCGACCAGCTGCTCTCCGTGGACTCGGCTTGTTTGTCAAACAAATGGAAACTTTAGGTTGCACGGCTCAGAGTACCTTCTGGTAATAATCAGCTCATCTCAGAGGACTCGTCAGGAACTGTTCATAAACTGTGCTGGAAACTTTTTAAAAACTTTTACCTGAACCAGATTAACCCGTTCAGACAATGGATTAATTAACCGTACATCAGCTCCAAAAACACCTGCTGCTCTCCGCTGTGATCACTGACCTCAGTCCTGTTGTGTAAGATTGGACCACTGGACGGTGGTCAAAAAAGATAATGAAAAGTTCCACCTGTTTTTGCCACATCGTGGTTTTCTTCCATATGTTCGTTTACCTTTTGCTCATCCGCTCACGTCCCATCAGCCAAACAGGTACAGAATCTGGGTCGCAGGATTTGATTTCATACATTTGTGTCAAAGGGACTCAGCTTAAACTGCTGGGTCTTTTGTGTGTTTTGCATCTTTCCTCACTTTCCAGTTTAGAACTATTTGCAACAATTTGCAAATTTCAGTTCTGGACAACAAGCAGTGTTTGTAGTTTTCAAGGTGTTTTGCTTTAGTGGAATTGAACAGGGAATGCAAGTCAACAGTGGTTTTGGTGCAAGATATTCAAGTGGGTATATAAGATTAAAAGTACCGGTAGTTTTTTTTTTTTTTTTTTTTCTTGTCCAAGGTGGCACCGAATGACGGATTGGCGAATGGAGGGAGCAATGTTATCCAAAACCAGGTACAATAACAGAGCCAGGGGGTGGCAAATGGTGGCCTTGGTTAACAAATTCATCTTCTGCCACCCCAGTCATTTGAGAAAACCATGCTTTTGTCACAAGATGAAAGGACTGGGGGTGGGGTGAACAACTCAGACACAATTAGGTCAATTCAGTGCTTTTAGTTACAGTGGATGGAAACTCAGGATTAAACAGGACCGCTGGGGAGCAAGGAGATGGTTTAGGTCCAGAGTTCAACAAAGTTTTTTTTTTTTTTTTTCTTCCCAGAACATGCATGTTCCTTACTGGTAGATGGTTGATGGTTTGTTTGGTTCTAGAATCCTTTATAATCATAAGAAGGTCCAGAGAGCACAGGAAGGCTGAAGGGGTACAGGTAAGGCTCCAGAGTTTCACAAGGAGATCCAAGTAGTAGGTCTCAGGAGGTTGACTGTGAAGATCATACAAAGACGTAGGTATTTACAAGGCTTTAGAAACACATTCAGGGTTGAGAGCATGAACCATAGGCAGGGTAATGCTCCAGCGTCGAAGGAGTGTCTTCATCTGCCTTGGAGCCTCATCGGGAACATACTGTCTGCAGATGTGGGAGTATGGCGCCCTCTGGTGATCAAACACTGAAACTCCCACAACTTTTAAGCAATAGCCTAACAAGCATAGTTTCCTCAAATGATTGGGGTTTACATATGTATGATGGTGGCCGTCTTGGACTTTGATGTAACAACCAACTTTTTGATAGTGACGCCCTCGTCTTGATGCAGCCACACACCAAAATGTAAGTAAGAACATTACTTATTTTTGAAGTTAGGTAGCTCAAAAGGTTTACATATTCAGTATACAGAAATGGCAGCAGCCATCTTGAATTTTCACATGGCAACTCAATTTTCAATAGTGACCATTTTTACGCCTAAATGTAGCTACACACGAACATGGAAGTCAGTACTTTTCTTAATTTTCAAGTTCTGTTGCTTCCAGTGTTTCCAATTCTGTCTCTTTGCTCTGCGAGCAGGGACCAAAACGTGTTGCATCTTTTAAACTTTGGCACATTTTGTCTCAATAAAACCACAAACTTCACAGTATTTTGCAGGGATTTTGCATCATAGACCAGCAGAAAGGAAGAAAAATGATGCAAAGCTTTTAATTTGTTTTTCACAAATAAAAAACTGGAGAGTGTGGCCTGCATTTGTATTCTGCCTCCATGACTCTGTGACTGTCCTGAACTTAGCTTCATCCATCTCCCCCTGACCAGATTCCCTGTACCTGAGATGATCGAAGCTTCAAATATTTTGATATCTGAACCCTGCTTTAAACTTCATATCAGTTTTATGTTCTTTGGTCTTCATGTTGCTGTTTGACCACTCACATTTTGTAACACATGTCTGAGGCCCAATGCATCACTTCCCAGTAAAAACCTTCCAAGTTTGATGTTGTAATGTGTTTTGTGCTTTTAAAACAAGTTTTAACACCTAATAAAATGATTTTTAAGAGCCAGTTGCTCTGAATCTGTTTAAAAATCAATCATGTGGTTGAACAGTGTCTGGTGTTTTAGTCTGACGTTTACCTTTTTTTTACTTGATAATAATGAGAGTACATCAGAAGATGCTGCTCTTTTGCCCAAAGGCTTGATGAATGTTTTCAAAGACAACAACAACAAAAAAGACAGAAGACGTGTTCATCTTTAGCTTTTCTCCACCCCCCACTGGACTCTGCCACTAATGAGGACCCCAACACTTAATGATGATAGCGACACATCTCTGGAGCTTTCAGGGACCAGTGGACCAATTGGAGAGTGGCCTCAAACATCAGTAAAAGAGGAAAAGGTTGGTAAGACGCTTCCTGATGAGGAGAAGAGAATCCTCTGGCTGATGAAGACTCTGGTGAGAGTCGAGCGTTGTGCATGCACTCAGACTTTTGCTGCCGTCAGTTTGCTTTTATTTAATTTCTTTGATATTGTGGTTCCTCCGTCACCACGATGCAGAACCTGACGGCGCTTCCCGTCAATGCAACCTCACAAAAAACCTCCGTGATCGTCAAGGTGTGCGTGGTCACGCCGCTCTTCTGCGTCTTCCTGTGCTGCGTTGCTGTCATGCTGCACACCTTCGCCTCTCACAGGCACTTTTTGGACACGTCCCGTTACGTCCTGTTCGCTCACATGCTGATCAACGACACCCTGCAGATCCTGACCTCTGTGCTCCTCTTCCTCAGCGTCATGGGTCAGCTCAGGTTTGCCCTCCTGCTCTGCGCCCCTCTGCTCTTTGTGTCCACTGGCACCTTTCACAACACAAACTTGATCCTGGCTGCCATGTCACTGGAGCGGTACGTCGCCATCGTCTACCCCCTGCAGCCCCCGGCTTTCTGGCGCTCGGACAGGATCTGGGTCATCACCCTGTGCATGTGGCTCGTCAGCTTCACCTTCCCCGTCACTGAGTTTTGCATCAGGAGACAAGACCCTGCTGTGAACGTCCTCTCCACGCCTGTGGTCTGCAAAGCGACTGTCATCAACTCGTCCCCGGCGCAGGCCCTCTTCAGAGCCGCGGTGAGCGTGCTCTACTTCGCAGTGGTGGCCGTCATCATCCTCTTCACCTACGTGAGGATTCTGCTGGAAACCAGAAAGCTGCGGCAGGACAGAGCGTCCGTGAGCAAAGCTCTGCACACGGTGCTGCTGCACGGCTTCCAGCTGCTGCTGTGCATGCTGGCCTTCACCAGCCCCTTCACCGAGACCCTCTTCGTTCTGCACACCAACTGGCTGCCGGAGGACATCGCCTTCTTCAACTACTTCTGCTTCATTTTGGTCCCGCGCTTCCTCAGCCCGCTCATCTACGGCTTCAGGGACCAGGGCCTCAGGAAGCACATCGGGATACCATTTGTCTGCGGCCCCAAGAAACACGTGAAGCCTCAGCTCAGACACTGACTCGCTCTGACAGAAACAGAACTGTTCATGCAACACTTCTTTGTGGTTATTTTGAAAAAACACGTCAATGTGAGCACAGATGGGTTTGTTGCTTTAAATGCAGCATTTTATGTCCCTCAGAGACAAAAATGTGAAAATGAGGAGAATATCATAAAAAATTTTTAAAAAAGGTGCTCATCAACTATCAGATCTGACTCCTTTCTGGAAAAACATTGAATTAAAAGCACAAAGCAACATTCACTTTTCAACTGACTCATTGATTTCTGGGGGTCTTACAGAAAATGAAAGTTGTGTGTGAGAGCCATCAATTTTATCTTGTTTGGATGTGAAACTCAGAGATTTGTTGTTACTTTTCACCAAATCCCTTATGAGTAAACCTCTAAATAGAATAAAGTAATATAAAATACTGTAAATGTATGTCTCCAAACATAACAGTCAAATCCACAAGCTTTTAATTTTTGCAAAACATAAATCAAAAATTGAAATGAGGTTAAAAGCCATTCTGGTGTTAATATCCAAAAGGATGTTATTTTATTTTATTACCTCTTTACATGGTAAAAAATAAATAAAAAATTTCATCTGACGATATCTCATAATCTTATTTATGTGACAAACTCTAAAAGAAACTCTCAGATTTCCATTTACTGTAACCAGGCAGATTTATCAAACTGCATCTTCAGATTAAACTAAATGTAGTGTCAAATATCCTCTAACACTTGCACTTTTTTATGATTTTATTTTGATCATTTACAGGCAGAAAACTTTAAAAACGATGTTTCAGTCTAATAAATGCGATGCACTGATTTGACCTTTTGTTCCCTGCGTGACGCAGTCGTGACTTGTGTCATGGCGTGCAGAGGTTTTGCAGATGGGTCAACATTTCTTTTGCAGATTTGTGTCTGTTAAACATAAACCAGGTTGAATACGTGTGTGAGCGATGGAGGTTGCTCAATGCTGTCAGTGGAACTGAGGGAAGCACAGCCGAGAGGCTCCTGCTGCTAAATGTGAGGTGAAGCTGTGGATTCATTTTAGCCTCCTTTAACCCACATGGTTCAATCTTTTACAGAGTTTTATTTTTTATTTTTATTTTTATTTATTTATTTATTTATTTATTTATTTTATTATTATTATTATTTTTTTTTTTTTTTTTTTTTTTTTTTTTTTAAAAAAGAGGATCCGGGGATGTCTGAATGCACTATCCAGGTTGTAAAACTGAAAATCTTTTGGGTTAACTTTGAAAATAATCATGTTTTATAAAGAAAATGTTTTTTTTTTTTCTGTGTTCAGTAAAATGTGGTGAAATAAAATGCAAATAAAACTTTGCATTAAAAGAAGCCAAATCAAGTTTTATTTAGAATAAATGCCACTTTTTAGGTTTTATCACCAATAATAAAAAAATAAAAAAAACTCCATGCTTTAATCATTTCTCCGCACAAGTCCGAGCATCATAGTTATTGTTTTTATTAAATTATTCTCTTTTTTATTATTATTATTTTGAAACATGATCAAACCTGACAGAACTCAGTTTCAGCAGATAGATCCTTATTTGGCAAGATCCAATTTGACATGGCTGTTTAAAATATGACTATAAAAACAGTAAAAATGTACTCATATAATGATTCAAATAGAAAAACCCGTAAAAAAATCAATATTTCATGATAACAGTAATCCAGTGACAGAAAAGGAGGATAACCTTGTGCATTCTTACCTTGTGTTCACTTTCAGAATGTTGTTTTATGGATGTATCAGCTTATCCATAATTAAATGTACATATTTATATTTACCCACATTCATCACACACATGCTCACAGATATTTACTTCATTGTGATTGATCAAATCAGGCTTTTCTTATAGAAATAATTTTTATTATCTGAAATGTGTTTAAACTGGAAAACATCTAATTTAAATGCAGAAACAAAAGGTTTTTATTGTAGTTTGTTTTGTAGTTAAACCTTCGTGTGAATTTCAAACCACTTCTGGTTTAAAACATAAAACATAAGACTGTTTTGTGTGTTTCCAGGTAGCAGGGTGTGTTTTGTTTTGTACAGTACTTTGTGCCATTTTAGGTTTAACAAGATCTAATTTCAAAAATAAATCTGCTTAAAATCTGCTTCATATTTCAAATAGCCTTTTCCTCTACCTCCTGTTGCTCATTTTAAAACTATTTAGCAATAAGTGAACAAGTTTTTTTATTTATTATTATTATTATTATTTTTTTAATTATTTTTTATTTTTTATTTATTTTACTTTCTTGGTCAAATAAACGTCAAAATGAAACCAAATGCAATCAACACCGTGTCTTTCCAGGCCTTTAAAGAATCCAAGTGTCCACAATTATTTACTTTAACTGTAAATTGATCCTACATGTCATGAATATTAGTTTCACGTTTGTCCTGTAATGGGGAACTATTTAATACACACACTTACAGACCACAATAAAAAAGTTTACAACTCATATGTTGTATTTTATCTTTACAATATTAAGTATACAGTATAATATTATTACCTGTTTTTACTGAGAGTAAATTATTAAAAGTAAATAAAGTTTGTTTATAAAACACAGTTCACGGATAAAAATCAGAAGGAAATTAAAAAAAACATAAAAGTATAAAAGTTTGCAGAAATAGATTGTGAGTTTAGGTGTTGTGTGCAGCATCTGCCTGTAGGTGTCGCTGTTGCCTCAACTTTTATTCACCAAACGCGCTCAGACCCGAACAAAAATAAAACACATTTTTACATGTTTGTTTTCAAATGACCACTGAATAAAACACGGTAACATCATTAGATCCAGGACATCTTTTATAGCAGATGTGAAACTATGTATCCTGTCTGAATCCAAGCTGCAGAGGAGAAAGCTGATCCCAGATCAGCAGAGATCAGTCGGCTCCTCGGAGCTGCTCAGAACTTCAGCGATGAAGAACCCTCCGTGTCTGTACTTAATCTGGACTCTGGTTCTGATCGGTCGCTGCGGGGGAGAAATGTTTACATCTCTGCAGAATGTGAAGCAAGCGATCAGATCTGAACGGAAACTGATCGATTATCTGAGGACTTATATTGATCAGGAGTCAGAGAGACTGCAGGACGTCAGGCGGTGAGTGGACAGGTCCTGCACACTTTGCAAATCATTTGATCACTCAAACGTGGACAGACGTAATATACTGTATTCACATAAGAAAATATTTTACAACAAGCCAAAGCCTTTAAAACAGTATAGCTTAATTTATTGATTATCACTATTTTCCCTCTGCTTTATTTTAAAATAATGTTTGTAATTTAAATTCACTTTTATATAGATACTCTGTGAATCCAAGCACAATTCAGATTATAATTTTTGGAACAACCTTTGGTACTGTTTTAAAATATAGTTTGGTACATACAAGTATACAAAGTATGCACATTGGTGTACACTTAACCAGGTAAATATTTGTTATAGGGTAAGTACTTGGTATCAAGTACATTCAGTAGTACTTACCCAAATCATGTAGTACTTGGTTTGTACCATAAGTGCCCAGTATATATACGGTATTACCGCGTACCAGGTACGTACCAGATATGAAAACAGTAACCAGGTATAAAGGCCAGACATGTATCCTGTGAATACCTAGTATGTACTCTGAAGGTATGTACCCTGTAAATATCAGGTAAGTTTCCTTTAAGAACAAGGTATTTATCCTGTATGTATCTATCCTACATACCACATATATGCATCCTGTATTTACTAAATATGTACCTTGTAGGTATTAAGTACGTACCCTTCAAGTACAAGGTATGCACCCTCTAAATACTGTACTGGGTATGTATCTTGTATGTACTAGGCATGTACAGAGTAGGGATCAAGCTCTCCTGATGCATGCTCAGCCCAGGTCTCTCTTGTAAATGTGTCCTTGTGGCTCAATGGGACTAACTTGTTTAAATAAAGGTTGAATGAAAAAAAAAAATCCAGGTAGATAAATCTACCAAAGTTAAGTCAGGTCCTCAGGATGGAGTCTTCTTGTTGAAACGTTTCATCTTTTATCCAAAAATACTTTTCAGTCTGAGGAGCTGCAACAGACTGAGTCTTATAAATTACACCTTCTCATCATGGATCAATCAATTTGCTGGTGACAGCCAAACTAGCTGTTCACGTGCAAAAGGAAGCCCATCAGCCTAACGACTGATCGTAAGTTCCCTGATGGCTACTTGTCTGGTTCTGGCTTTGTGGTCCTCCTTTTCACCAGATGGCTGGCCAGAGCAGTCGATCTGTGTGTTGCTGGTTTTTCAGAGAAACTGACACGTTTATTTTCTAAACATGACGTCCCAGTAGCTTTAAAACCCCAAAATCCATTACGGCAGAGACTGGTTCATCCCAAAGATCCAGTCCCCCGACACAAACAGAGTAATATTGTGTATGTTGTTCAGTGTCAGGAGGGTGATCAGTCTTACATCAGGGAAACTAAACAG
>JARVLU010001196.1:29943764-29954283 GCA_031762415.1 Simpsonichthys santanae | reverse complement strand
GAGAGAGGAGTAAAGGAGGCCATCTTTGTGAAAAGAAACCGTCCATCATTAAACAGAGGTGGAGGCCTCCATGTTCATCTGTCCCCCTCCTACAATGCTGTTATTGCTTGTATCACTCAGCCCTCTGTGAAACCAGCCACTAGGGAGGACAAGCCAGTGAATCTCTTGTGCCGGTCCCAAGCCCAGGTGGTGAGGGTTGTGTCAGGAAGGACATCCTACGTCAAACACTTTTGCCAAAACTATAATGTGAGTTCATCAAAGTGAGACGATCAGAGTAAGATCATCAGAGGTTCAGCTCAGGTTGATAAAGTTAGAGAGGCCAGACTGAGATGGTATGGACATGTCCAGAGGAGGGACAGTGGGTATACTGGTAGAAGGATGTTAGAAATGCAGCTGCCAGGGAAAAGACAACGAGATACATGGATGCAGGTAGAGAGGACATGGAAGGAGTTGGAGTGAGGACAGAGATGGAGGAGGATGACTCACTGTGGCGACCTCTGAAGAGGGAAAAGCCAAAAGAAGGAGAAGACTCAGGCCTCTGTGAATAGCAAGCAGCCATCAAGTCGTTAGGCAGATGGTTCTCCTTTTACTACATGTGAACATCTGATTCTGGATGTCACCAGTAAACTGGTTGATCCACTTTAGACTGATTTTGTTGCAGCTCCTCAGACTGAAGGAGTCTTTTGGACAAAAGACGAAATGTTTCAACAAAGAAGAATCCGTCCAGAGGACCTGACTCAACCTTGTTAGATATTTACTCTGTAAGTACTTGGCTGTTTTATGTATCCATGCTTTTCTGTATCTGCATCCCCATCTTTCCCTCAGTTTTTATGCCAAAGTGTCGGACCTGCACACAGAACTGTACGAAGAGTCTGCAGCAGCCGTGGGGAACCCGCTGGTGGCCTTCACTCTTATCAAACGTTTGCACTCGGAGTGGCTAAACGTCGTTTACAGCAACGAAGCAGAGAGGAACGCAGGAGGTCGCCTCTTTTCCTCTCTTCCATCTGCACGCACATCTGTGGCGGTGGCATCTCAAACTCTCTTCCTCACAAGTTTAACCTTGAGCTCTCTGCCGTCCAGCACTCAGGTCCGGTTATGAGGAAGTGGAGGCTGACCTGCCCAGAGTGGAAGACCTGCGGGGGGCTGCGAGGGGGCTGATGAGGCTGCAGGACGTCTACGCTCTCCAAGTTTCAGGTCTTTCCAGAGGAAGATTCCAGAGAGTCACTAACGGGGAGGTGGTGAACGTCTGCCTTCCTGCTGTGTCTGTCCCGCTGTCTGGAGACGACTGCTTCCTGGTTGGAAAGGTGAACCGTTGCTTTCCACTGAAACTGTTTGCACTTTTAGACTTCCATCAACGCATCAGTGGTTTGTTTGCATACAGTTAATGTACAGTAGTCCCTCGTTTATCGCAGGGGATCTGTACCCTGAAGATGAGACAAGTGAAAAACCACCAAGTAGGAATACAAGTAGCAGTAGTTTATTTTAGTATTTATATATATAAAGGTGTTTTAAATTATTCCCACACTCTTGCAATATTCTAAGCAAAGTTTCTAAAGTTTTGAAACATTGTTTAGAGTTTAGAATCTAAACTTTAAATGCTCTTAAAGAGCACAGCGTGTCATGATTCCCCTCTCTCTGCCACCTGCCAGCACTCTAGGCCACGCCCACTTCTCCGCTGCAGAGCGGAGAAATGACACGCCGTAGGAGGAAGCTTCTCCTGCAGCTGTGGGCTGCACACAGACCTGTGCACCTGTACATCAGGTGCTAAATCATTTAAAATATTCGATTTTAAATAAAAAATTCCATGCCGATCGACTCGTCCATCAATCAGCCAATTGTGTGTCATGTTCAATCTTACTTTGAAAAACCACAGTAGAGCAAGTCCATGAACAACAAACCACGCAAGGGACTACAGAGGTTGAACCAAACTGAAAACGTTAATTTCTAAGAAAGTATTAAAAAAAGGTGGTTCATGATTAATACAACTTAAATTTTCACTTTGAATGAATGTAAATGTTTTGTTTTTGCTTGATATCCACTTAAAACGTATTATTTTAACCAAAGTATACAGTTTGAGATAAACTAATACAGTTAGGTGTAACAAATCACATCGTTTTTTTTTTTTTAAAGTGGGTCCAAAATTTCATTATTTTCATGGAATGTAAACTGTCCTGTAAACAACGAGCTTTGCCTATCAGCTCAGCGGCCTCGTCACCATAACGGACCGGCACAGCGTCTGCAATACCGAAGAAGCTGCACCATTCAATCAGCTGATTTTGCTTCGTTCTTTCCTCATCCTTGAACGAAACCCCGAGTTACTTGAACTCCTCCACTTGAGGCAGAACCTCACCCCCAACCCGAAGAGGGCAGTCCACCCTTTTCTTGAAAGTTCACTGACAAAAATAAAAACTGGGCTTATCTAGGTACAAAAGTGCCAAATATGTGAGAAGTAGCTTCATCTTAAATAATTTTTGTTACTAAATTAAAGTTTAAGTGAAAGCTCAGCTTGCATCTTTCTGAATCACTTTTAAAAAGTTACAATTTGTTATGCAATAATTTTTCCTCCCTGAATAGTTTCCCTTTCCTGAGTCTGAGTGGTGGGAAACAACTGGGACTCTTCCCACTGCGTGCTGACTAATCTGTTTCATGTCGGGATGAATCGACTGCTCCACAAAAAGAGGAGAGAAAAAGAGGTTCCCACATAATAGATGCCTGTGTGTTTGTTCAGCGTGAGGGCAGGGCACTGCTGGGACAGACATGCTGCTGTGTGGAAAACTTATTATCTCACAGTTTAGAAGCAAAGAGACAACTTTGACTTTTACAAACCTGATCTGTGACAGAACTGACATGTTTAAGTTGCTGCGTCTTAGTTTTTAAAAAAAGAAGCTGTTTGCAGTTTTACTTGCACTCAAACAAATAATTCTTTTGATTAACATAAAAAAATCATGGAAAAGATTTCCACATGATTACTTTGCTTTATTTCAGCAAAATATAATATGTTACTCCAATGTGAAGCGCTTGTGTTGGTTTAACTTATTTTTTTAAAGTTGATTCAACATATTTACTATAGTTTGGCCTTATTTAATTAAATAAAGCCAACCCACTTGGACGCAGTTTGATCTGAGCAACAGCGCCTTTCAAGCGTCAGGCGTTTACTCTTTTTAGGAGTTTATTGGTTCCTGAATTACGCCTTGTGATGTTGTAAAGTGAAACCAGAAGCGGCGGAGGTTGTGTGTAATTTTCCTGAGTGTTCTGGTAAATTAGGATCCGTTTTGAGTGGGACATTATGACGTTAAAGGAAGGATGCTGGATAAATTAATTATCCTATCATCACCTCATTAATCAAATAAAGCCACACTGAGGACACAAGTTCTTTTCAACCCAGTTTTGCTTGCGAGGGGTGCAGAATTACAATAAAGAAATGTCTATTTATAATACTTATCAGACAGAGTGGACAGCGTATAGATTTGATGGTGTCAGCAGTTTTCATTTATGAGTTATGCAGGCTCTTCTCTGTCTTGACCTCACACATGGTTCTACAGCAATTCAACATTAGTAAGTGAAAACATCCATGCAGTGGTGTACGCTACATTTTTCTAGTGGGTATGCTGTGCTTAGAAACCAATGCACATCAGTTAGTACGATGTAATCGTCAGTTCATTTTGATTTTTAAACGTATTTAACGTTTCCAAATTTCTCTGATGCTTATATTTGAATAAATGTACGACGAGCTTTGTGCAATGGTTTGCTTTGTATTAAAACATGTTATAGAATGTATTAAACAGTATCAAAGCAAAGCATGTTCAAGTATTAAGTAGTAAGTACAGAGTTATACAATAATTTGCTGTATAAGCAAATTTAATAAACAAGCGCTGCATACCGATAGATTGTTACGGAAGCGTTTAACTGCTGTTGAACGTATCAATGACACGTGCCTGATGGTATGTCATGTATCAGTGGGCGCATTTAAATGAATATACTGAAATTCTTAAGCTTTTCTAGCAGGTTTACACCGTATGCCCGCGTATCGCTTACACTACACCACTGCATCCGTGACCTTTACATTAATTCCCCTGACAAAGACTCCCGTCCTACTTGCCGGCCAATGAGCTCATGCAGCTGATTGAGTTTCCCACGAATCATTCAGCCGTTCATGTTCTTCAACCTGCTTGTTCCTTTCTGGGTGGCAGGGAGCTGGTGCCTATTTCCAGCTGTACCTGTGCGAGACACGAGGTGCACTCTGGACAGGACTCCAGTCCATCACAGGGACACATGGAAACAAACATTCACTCCCATGCACACAGACCAGTAGTTACCAGTTAGCCTAACATGCCTGTTTTTGGTCTCATGACCTTCTTGCTGTGAGGATAACGATGTGTAAAATGACAAAAGTGTCGACATTTGAAAAGAAAAGAAGTGCTTTTTTTTTTTTTGCACCTCAATCACCAACAATTTAGTCAAAGCATCTGAAAGGACGACTGCAAATAAAGTCAACAGAGATGTGAAGCGATCTATAACTGATGGGCAAAATCAACTTTTTATGCCTCCAGGACTCTTATTTATTATATTTTCCAACAAACGTCGTTACAGCGAGACCTGAAACCCTGTTTATCATTCACTTATTTATTTCCATGGCGGCACAGTGGTGCAGTTGGTAGAGCTGCCGCCTCTCATCAAGAAGGTTGCCCTGTCAAATCCCGGCCGGGGGCCTTTCTGGGTGGAGTTTGCATGTTCTCGTCACCTCTTTCACAGTGATGGCTGGATACGGGCACCAGTGACCCACGTGACCTGAAAAGGAAGAAGCGGATAAAATATGATGGATGGATGGATGGATGGATGGATGGATGGATGGATGGATGGCTGTTTCTTTCCAATTTTAAACTGAAGTAAAATCCACACAGGATTTAACTGATCATTAGAGATGAGTCAGCGCAGAACTGATCTAAAATTGTTAACTACATTTTTGACTTACTCCCATAAACTGAACGTCATTGCACATTTTATCATTTGTATTTGGATTACAGTGCTGTTTTGTGTTTATGTTTACAGACAGGAATAAATTATAATAAAAATAACCTTTTTAAATCTGAACATTTTTCAGAATCAGAACATTTTTATTGCTAAGAAGTCATACAAGAGCGGTGTGCAGGTATGAGAAAATTTAATTTGGTGATGCAAAAGAAAAACAAAACACGCATCATGTTGCCTTTGAGCAGGACAAAGGATAATTCCCTTCATTTAATCATCATTTTAGAAATTAAAAGTCTCGTCATTCTCAATATTTCAATTTATTCTCTGACGGAGCTGTTTTTTTGTTTTTCCAAACCTTTCGGGTGTTAAATTAGAGCCTTGTCGTGCACAGTTGGCATCAACTCATGTCTGGTCGTGTCCAGGTGGCGTACGAGCAGGAGGACTACTACCACTCAGTGCCGTGGTTGCAGGAGTCGGTGCGTCTCTTCAAGGGAGCAGGACGGTGGAACACTGAGGATGAAGGAACTTTGGAACTTGCTCTGGATCATCTGGCCTTCTCCCACTTTAAAGTAGAAGCACGTCATCATCGATCATTATCATTGATTGTTGAACGTTCCAAACGTCTCTTTCTTTCAGACAGGAAACGTGTCCTCTGCGTTGAGCCTGTCTCACGAGTTGCTGCATCACGGTGAACACTTAAATCCCTGTTACGTTATTCTGTGTAACAAGACACAGATAGTTCTTTTGTTTATTTTATGTCCCACTTTAACATCCATGTTTTTTTTCTTCCAGACCCGATGAATGGACGAGTTTTGCAAAATGTGGGAAAGTATGAGAAGCTGCTGGTTGCTGCAAGTCCACCCAACGTTGACGGGTTGAAAAGACCGGCCTGCACGTATTTAAGGACGCGGGAGACTTTTGAGAGACTCTGTCAGACCCAAGGCTCTCAGGTATTCAGTCAAATTAAAGGTTGTAGATGAACGCTTTATATAAGAGAGAACTCCGACGCAGTTTGGACAATTGTCTGGTTTCACTGCCTTGTTATTATTGAGACACGAAGACAAAAGACTTGTATTTTGTAAATTAACACACATTTTCTGAGCAGCATCACACAGAAGATCAAAGGTGGGGGCTCTGTTTGAGTAAATTTACTCAAATATCCCTTTCAAAAAGTCCTCGTTAAACAGTAACACATCATTTTTAGATTTTCTTCTTCCATTTAACAAAAAACATGCAGGTTTGCGTGATTATGGAATCTGGATATTTGAAAAAAAAAAAAAAATATATATATATATATACTGTATATACATATATATATATATACTGTATATATATATATATATATATTTGTGTGCGTGCATGCGTGCGTGCGTGCGTGCATGTGCGTATGTGCGTGTGTGTGTGTAAAAAAATTTTTGCAGAAGAAAAGGAAATTGTAGATTTAAAATCAGCATATTATCAGCATAAAGTGTAATGTCCCTCAAAATGGAGGTTGTCAGAGTTGTTCTTAAAATTGACATTTAGTGGTCGAGTCATTTTTAAGTAAGAGTTTTTTTTTTTTTTTTTAAGTGGGCTTCTGTGGAAAGGTTATGTTCAATAAATATCTTACCTGGTATAGAAGGGTTTTTGAATGGCCTCATTTTAGAGAAATGGAGATTAATTTTGACTGATTGATGACCTTGTCTGGATCCATCCATCACCCATCAATTCATCCTTCCATACATAGGTATCACAACCATTATATGTGAAAGGGACATGTCCCCCCACCACCCACATTAAAAAAAACATTCATTTGGACTTCCCCCCCCACCCCCCCCCCCTCTTTTTTTTTGTTTTTTTACTATGAAGCATTAGTTTAATCAGCGCAGTTTCTCTTTCTTCATGAACAAATCCATCCCACTTGATTAATAGGAGAATACTGTACTCGAACCACTAAAACTCCATTCCAGGTTTTCCTGGTTACCTCCAATAGACACTTCAGCAGTGTTTCTGTGTGTCTCCTGTCTCGGTAGAAAACACGCACAGGTGGAGGAGTGGATACACCTCTGTATTGCTTGCTCGCCAGTTTAGCAAGTTTAGTGCGGGCAGTTGTCCAGGGGTGTTGATCATAAACATATATTCATGTTAGGAGGATGCTACGTCTGTAGCATCTTAGCAGTAAGTGTGACGTTGTAAGACGCTGCAGGTGTAAGAGATGCTGTGTGTTCAGGTGCATTAAAGATTAAATGTCTTTATATCTCCACACCTTATTGTCCTCAAGCTTCATGAGAAACATTATTTAGATGAGTAGTGTTGAACACCAGTAAAAAAAAAGTCCAGTGGTGATGTTTTTTTATTTCACCATAAACACAAATAGTGCAGATCTGACGCTCTGTATTGAAATTAAAGTGTTTTTAAAACCCACAGCTGAATTTACACAAACTTGGTGAGAAACATGTTTAAAATGTGTGGAATTAAAGGAAATCTAGATGAAATGTTGCTTTGTTGTTCACTAGTGTACATTTTTTATGTGTGCACACACACATACACACATCCTTGTGTCTCCCCACATAACGGATGCTTCTGATGCCCTTGCATCATCATCCTTCATCCACCCACCCATATATCATCCATCCATCCATCATCATCCATCCATTTATCCATTCATCATTCATCCATCCATCCATCCATCCATCATCATCCATCCATTTATCCATTCATCATTCATCCATCATCCATCCATCATTCATCCGTCCATCCATTCATCCATCCATCATTCATCCATCCATCTATCATCCACCATCTATCCATCATCCATCCAGCATTCACCCATCCATTCATCCATAATCATTCATACATCCATCTATCCATCTATTCATCTATCCATCTATCCATCTATTCATCCATCCATCCATCCATCCATCCCTCCATCCGCCCGTCCGTCCGCCCGTCCCTCCCTCCGTCCGTCCGTCTGTCTGTCTGTCTCTCAGTCATTCCATCCATCCATCCATCCATCCATCCATCCATCCATCCATCCATCCATCCATCCATCCATCCTCTTATATGTGGTAGGGTCAGGAAGACAACATCTTTAAGAGGGATACCCAGACCTCCCTCTCCTCAGCGACACTCTCCAGCTCCCAAGACATTCCCAGGCCTGAAAGGATTCATAATCCCTTTAGCTGGTTCTGGATCTGCTCCGTGATCTTCTCCCAAAGGAGAAAAAAAGCAAGACATCCACGAGGCAACATAATCAGTCACCTGATCCACTTTAACAGACTCAGTGTGAAGGAGCAGCGAGAATAGTTTGATATTCCAGCCCTACAGCTACTTCAGCTTGTATTTGCACCTGCAAGCAGCTGTAGACCTGTAGGTAAAAAAAAGTTTTATAAAACTGATGGCAACATGAAGGTTTGCAGCATATGCATACATCACAATTGAATTTTTGAGCTTACATTTGTTTTGAGAGGGCAAATTTAACTAACCAACATGATCAAAATTAAACTCGCCGTCATCCAAACTTTCCACTTTAAAAATCAGAACTATCATTTAAAAACTGAAAATAGCATTTAAAACACAAAAACTCACATGTCTCCCTGTCATTTAAGCAGCTCCAACTTTAAATAGTTGAACAATTTTCAGTTGCTTGTAGATGTAAAGTGTTTATTTGACTAAAATTGAAGTTTTCTTAATTTTTAAACCAAAGTGTGGGGAGAACCAGGCTAAGAGTAAAAGATTAATTACTCATGTCTGGTCTACATAATGGACTTCAGATGTTTGTTTCTCCCAACAGCCGACATTTTTCAAAAACCCCAGTCTGTTCTGCGACTACTTCACCAACAACCACCCGGCTCTGCTGCTGCGGCCTGCGAGACGGGAGGTGCTGAACCTGCAGCCGTTTGTGGTCCTTTACCTGGACTTCATCACGGACACAGAGGCCGAGGACATCAAGAGGCTCGCTCAGTCGGGTGTAAGAGCTCATCACCTCAGGGTGAAATTACCTGTGTGTCTCCAGAGTGACCGGTTTTTACCATCGACAGTATTTGGAGCTGATCCAGTTATAGGTTCTCTATGTTTCTTTGCAAAGCAGCTGAGAAAACACAAAGCTGAAAACCTGCGTTCATGCAGGAAGGATAGAGTTTTCTCAACAAAGAAGGAGATGTGGAGAACATCTGCTCTTCGAAATCTTGTTTCAGCATTTATTTTGTTTGTGATTAATGTATATTGTTTCTATTTATCCAGAAACATTTATACTTGGAAATTATTTTGTGTGATTTTACAGATAATTGCTGTCTCAGGATATTTTACAATTCTTTTTTTTTTTTTTTTATTATTATTCTTTTAGCCTTTGGGATATTTTCCCATATAGTTTACATTGTCATTCCTGTAGCTAAAAAGTATAATCAAATATTCAGCTTCGCAGCGGGAGTAGAAATGTGTTATTGATTTGGAATGCAGTAATCGCATGGAAACTCTGGTTTCTAGTTTCCCAATGAATGAGACTGGAGTACTGGGTCGTAGCTGTTCAGTTGTTATCACTGTCTTTTTGTCCCTTTTTATTTTTCATCCCAAGGCTGGTTCTCATTGAGGAAAAGGACAATAAATTAGTTAGTTTAATCAATAACTATAATAAAATGAAACAAGTAGCTTTAACTTTAAACTTTAATGTGCACAAGTGCCAGGAAAAGACAAATGAGAGGTAAAAAAAAATCCATAGTTTCCTGGACCATATACAAAAATGTCTTAATTAACCTTCATTTCTCAGAAAGCAACCATCAGATTATTATTTAAGTTGAATAAAGTTGGAAAGTTGAATAAATTCTTCCATTAGGGATTAAAAAAACCTTTTAAATTAACAATTGTTAAATTGCAAACTTTTCCTTAGTGAAATGGTGGAAAAGAAAACATTCACCTAAGGTTTAATTATTTAAATAAATTTGTCAAATAACACTGAAATCTGTGTGAAACGAGTGAAATTGTCAACAAAGTAAAGCAAAAAACAAAGAATACCATCCATCTTTTACCCGCTTATCCCTGTCTGGGTCATGGGCGGTCACTAGTGGAGCAGTCACTGTGCGAGAGACGGGGGACACCCTGGACAGGTTGCAAGTCCATCACAGGGACGCATAGAGGCTTTCACCTAGAGTTACCAATCAGCCTAACATGCATGTGCTTGATCTGACGGGAGGAAACCCACGCGTGCATGGTGAGAACATGCAAACTCCACCCAGAAAGGTCCCCAGCTGGGATTCGATCTGGCAACCTTCTCTCTGAGAAGTGACAACAACTGAGCCACCGTGCCGCCCGCAAAGAATACCAGCTTTGAAAGATGATCAAAGCTGGCACGTTTCTAACGTACAGTTCCGGACGGAGACAGATGAACTGGAAACGTAAACACCCAAAGTGATTCAATACAGTTGATGTCCTCTCTAACTGCAGCCTTATATCTCCTCTTTGTCTTTTTCCTGGCAGACATGTCCAAACCATCTCAGTCTCTAACTTTATCTCCCAGTTGTTCAACCTGTGCTGTACCTCTGATGATCTCATTCCTAATCTTCTCCATCCTTGT
>JARVLU010001196.1:29924741-29935373 GCA_031762415.1 Simpsonichthys santanae | reverse complement strand
TTTGAATGTCCAGAGGACCAGACTTAGCTTTTTTAGATTTTTCTACCTGGATTATTGAGCATGCATCAGGGTGCTTTTAAATTGTGTTAAGTAAGAACTGTATTTATATTTTAAAGTTATTATCGCTTTGCATTATGTGGTGCTTCATGCATGCATGAAAATAGTGATTCAAAAAATGATTACTGTATACAAGCCAACCAAGTACTGTACTACACTTTGCAGTAAAATCTTTTTTATTGTTATCAGTCATTTTTAGTCTTACCGTTGATGTCTGTATTTGCTTTATTTGTACCTATACAGTATATTTTTTTTATTATATTCTTATATTATTCTTATTTAATTTCCCTCTGGGATTAATAAAGTATATTTGAATTTCAATATACACTTTGGTAAATTTCAAAATCATTTTTTCAGCCCCCAGTGATGTGCCCCCATCTACCAGCCTCCCACCTCTCGTAGAGGGCCAGCTAAGATGCTTTCTGAATGTGACAATAAGCCGGGTGTTATGGACAATTCGCAAGCCTCCACCTTCGACATTCATCAGGCTACGCTGGTGGGGAGAGTCATCCAATGGCACGCACTTCTTTCCAAGAGATGGATCACATCTTTCACAGAAAACCGTCAAGACCACAGCTCGCTTCCCCATCCGCTGCGGCCCAAAGCAGTTCACTTCATATCTTACAGGTAACTTCAAAGACGTGCTTGATTGACTTTGCATTCCTTTAATTTATATTTATTTCTTAACAGATATGGGGTCTTTGGTGCTTGAAGTTCTGACAAAACCAGATCATCTACCAATTGCTCGGGCTCAAGTTGCTGGTATTTCCCATTTATCTTTATCACAACCAATCAGTGGATTTTACACTTTTGTTTCTCCAACATCCGACAAGCTGGGAGAGTTGCACGTGAGTGAAAACTTGAATTAAGCTTTCTGCAATTAAAATTTTGAACAACGTTTGTGATTGTGCTTGAACTGTTTTATAAGCAAGCAGGCTTTCAAAAGACAACACACTCATATTTTGTGTATGGTTTAATGTGTTTGCTTTTTGTTTTAAAATTGGGACACTGACAAGCAAATCCCAGAAACAAAAGTGCATTGACAAAAATAAAAAGACCCTTTCAATTTTGTATTTGCACATACGAAAAATTCCTAGTTTTCTGTCAGCATCTAATTTTTTTGTTTACGTCGCAGGTTTCCCTGAACTTGGAGCCCTTGACAGAAGCTTATGACAGCAGCAGCTCAGGTCCAGCCACAGACGCCATCACGGATGGGCTACAAGCCACCACGCTGACTATACCTTCACACCGCAGATCCCCTTCAGCTGGCAGCGGGAAAGAATCAGCTGGGAGCAGTGGTGGAAACACACCAAGGTTTGGACAATTTGACACCCAAACATCTCTTCTAATCTCTCGTGTTCACCTGTATTAATCTGGCTGTGTGACATGCTTCACCATTTTCAGAGGCAAAGATCACTTGTATTTCCAAAATGTCCAAAAAGACAAAGAAGAGACGCTGGAGAATCAGATTCCTACCTCAAACAAATCTCACATCTGTCCAAGTGTTGATCACTTGACTGAGAACTCTTCCCATGTTCAACCAGCCAATGGCATAACCTCAGGTCCGTCACAGCTTTATAACACCACAGATGTACACTTTTATAAATGTGCAGTATTTACAGTCAGTGTTTTAAAACAAAACTTTTTTTTATCTCAGTGATTTTGGAGCGTGGAAACAAGCTTAGGAATTCAATGACTGTATCAGCTCTAAAGTGTGATGCAGACTCTGCTCCACCTCTGAAAGACAGACCTCTGCCTCTCCCAACTGACAACATCCAAGTTCCAGACAAGTCTGTGTTTTTATTCCTGCTCAATTAAATATAATAGTTGTATTTTCCATCACTTTATAATGTCACTGTGCACATTACATCCCATTGTTTTGTCTGCAGGACTTCTCCTTCTCCGTCGGGTTTGTTTCTTCAAGATATCCTCCTTTCAGATTCAGCTCTCAAGCCCTCTGATGATGCCGTTTCAGCCACAGACAGCAGCTTGAACTATCCTGCTGACATGGACAAGAGAGTTGTGGATCTGCTCCTCGGCAGGTACGCGTTTTAACATTTACATCAAAAGTTGACAAAAAAGGAAAAGTTACAAGGTTTTTCCGAGATTTTCTATTTTAAAGTTCATTTTTCCGCAGCCCTATCACATCTTCACTACCGTTCTGGGATATGCAAGGCTCCCCGCCTGACTCTCTCTCTGGCCACAGCAGTGTGTGCGGAGATAGTGAGCTCAACGATCCTCTGTATGACCAGAGCTTACTGGAAAACCTGTTCTACAAAACTCCTGTAAGTGGAGAACTTTGGTGTATTTTATTATTTATTTATTTATTTATTTCAACAAAAGGTTCATTAAATGTGTTTTTGTCAGAATGTAGATCCAGATAGTGCTGACAAGAAGGGTCAAGAAATAATGTCTTCAACTGAAAATCCAAATAAGCTGACACAGTATGGACCCAGAGTCAGTGAAAAGTAAGACACAAACATCTTGAACTCACTGCTTTGACACAGCTGTTTTCAGATATTTAGTTTGGGTTGTGTGTGTTTAGTCTGTAGTTTCTTTCCTCTTTACAAGTTTCTGCATTAAAAAGTACTCAATGATCATTTCATAAGATGTTTTTATATCTTAAAAGCAGTTTTGAACCTTATTTTGTCTTTGTTCAGTCCAAAACCAGATCACCAGCAGTCTGCAGACTGTAGTGACGTAAGTCATGTTCCACTCAGCGAGGAGCATCTGTCTCTACTGAGTTTGATTAGATCTGCCAGAGTGACCATCGACTCCCTGATGGTACCTGCAGGCAGCTCAAATATCACACCCAGAAAAACTTCTGAAGGGAAACCCCCTCGACTGTTACCCAGCAAGAAGTGGTAAAACATCTCAGATGCTTTTTGTGTGACTTTTAAATGGTTTGCTATTATTTGTAATTATAAAATATGACTTATTTTTCCAGTACATATTTTGTTGAGTACATTTTCCCCAAGACTTCAGCTCCCAAACATCCCGATCGCAGTAAAGCAAGGGATGTCGAAGTGACCCGAGCTGTTTCTAGTAAAGTCATTGGTGGAGGTATGGAAACTTGTTTTTTAGCTATATGATTGTACAGTATTTTTGTACTTGTTTCTTTTGTGTTTTAGTACAACGTTGGTAACTGACCTGCACTCCTCTGTGTTTTTGTAGCTGTGAAGTTCCACCAGCTCTCTGTGTTTCCTGTCCACTTCAGTACAGCGGCGATCAAACAATGGTGGGAAACTGATCTGATTTTTCATATTTACGCACGAAAAAGTGATCAGAAAAAGGTAAATAGCTTTGAACTAAATGCTGCTTATTTGTTTAGTACAGATGAGACACATGAGAGTAACGTCTCAGAAACAATCTACATTTGTAACCAACTGCCAGTGTTGTGTGAATATTTATGAAGCATTCACACTATTGTGATTTTTCTTCCGGACGTTTTTTTGGCATCTTTATTGTTTCACAACGTTTGTGGAACAACAACTCATATATCAAAATGTTCAGCTCCTTAAGGAGAAGGGTGCTATGACTTTTGGTATCGGTGCAACTTTAGCTTTTTGAAATATTTAGCCTTTTCTGCCACTTTTTTTCCCTCATGGAAATTAATTGAGCTCATTTTATATCATTCAAATCTTTAGATCTGTTTTACAACTTTTTACTGTTCCTTTCACATTTTGTTCTGGTTCAGCTTTTTTCAGCTTCCTTGTGCAAATGTACACTTTTTTTAAGCTACTTTCAGCTACTTTTCAGCTGTTTTGTGCTCTTTTCAGACAATTTCTGCTAACTATAAATTGTTTGTGCTTAACTTCTTTCAGACAATTTCAGCTTGTTATGCTCCTTTCTGCTGATTTCTGCAAGTTGCAGTTTTTTCTGCTATTTCAGCTACTATATATGTTTTGTATGCTAATTTAAGCTCTTTAAGCCAATTCTACATATTTTGCACTCATTTAAACTTTTTTCAGCCTAATTCAGCAAAAATCATTTTTGGCTACTTTCAGCATTTTCAGCTGTTTTCACAAAAATTCAAATTTTCATGGTGATTTCTGCTACTTTTAGCTTAAATAATTTATTTCTGCTAATTTCAGCTTGTTTTGCTCCTTTCAGCTTTTTCTGCTATTTCAGCTACGTTTGAGCTGTTTTGTGCTACATTTAGCTTTTTCAGCTAATTTCAAATTTTTAGCTCATTTTAGCTACTTCCACTTCATTCTGGTAGCTTAAACTTCGTTCTGCATTTTCAGCTACTTTTATTCTATTTTTTGCTTATTTCAGCCTTTTTTTTTTTTTAGCTCATTTCCTAAATTCTGTGCTCATTTCTGCTAATTTAAACCTAGTTCAGCAAATATGTGTTATTTCTGCTTTCTTCTGCTAACTTAGGCTTGTTATTCCATTTCAGCATGTTTTTAGTTACGGTAATTTCAGCTGTTTTTAGCAAGTTTTTCACCAATAAGCATTCACACTGCATTTTCAAGGAAATGCATTTTCTCTAGTTAAGTGTAAAACACCTGCTATATTTATAAAAATTCCCTCAATCGTAATAAACAGCTTTTGTTATGACACTTCCTGCATCTTCAGCACCTAGAAGCATCGTTTTGCCTCCAGTAAAACTGAAGTGGTAGTAAAGACTTGGTGATTTGTGTTTTTGCAGCCCGTTGCCATCGGTAAGGCGGTTCACCCACTGCGCAGTTTACTGCAGAGCAAAGAGCTCAGTCAGTCTGTTCTAGTTCCTGTGCAGAGCTTGGAGGGGATCCATCAAACACAGGAGATTGGACCTCTCAAGGTGATTTACTCAGAGCTTTTGTTGTTCGTTTTACCAACAAACTGTAAAACTTAAGCAAATGTTATGTAATGTGTTTTAATATTGTTTACAGGTTTCCATAGATCTGGGAACAAACAGCAAACATTTCTGTTTGGAAAAAAATAAAAAGTTGACTTGGAGAGATTCATCGCCTTCAAAGGTTCCACCAAGTCCAGAGAGAGAAATCGTTTCTAGATCAGACGTTGGAAGGGATGCACTCCTGGACAGCTCTAGACTAAATGTCTGGACTCCTCAGAAACTTTCAAAGGAGCCCTCATCTCATCCTGCAACCCAAACTTCTCCTTTTAAATCATCCCAGTGGTCCGAGGAGGACTCTGAGGTCCTGCTGCACGCCTTACTCATGGTTCCAGATGGGAAGAACTTCAGCTGTGGGCTTGTGCAGGCTCCAAGCGTCTACTTGAACTGCAAACTGTTTTGGTGTGATGAGACGGCAAGATCTGTTGTCAGCTGGGGTCGGGCAAGCCCAACGTTCAACTTTGTTCAGGTTGGTTCTGGAAGTCCTCTGTGTCTAAACACCTGATCATAGCTGAATGTGACAGTTTGTGTCTAAAACCATTTCTTGCTAAATACCACACAGCTTTGAAATATATGTTGTTTTTCACATCAAAGATGTAAAAAATAAGAATAATGAAGACCAATGAGTGGATCTGCACACCAAACAGAGATCCCATGTAAAAAATGTATTAGGAAGCCAAGGTTGTGACTTTGTCTTTCTTTAGACTAACAAATTCTGAATAGAGCAGATGTCTTTAAAAACCCACCCAAAAGCCTGAAAATAACTGGACTCCTGTTCTGAAGCTGAAGACATTTTGCTTTCCATCTGGGAGGCTTTAACAATTCTAAAATGTCTGGGGTGTGTGGAGTTCCCAGCTTTTATAGAGCTGCATGAGAGGCCAGGTTGTGTAGATGCACCTGCAGGTTAGACTGGAATTACTCGCCTTGCACCGCCGGGCCTAACGTGTCCCCTCAAAGACAGAAGGGAAGGAAAAGGAACAAACGCATCAAAGAAGCTCTTCAAACCTGTGGATATCCTAACTGGGCCTTTTTCAGATCAGCAAACAAATCCCCAAAACACTGCAGAGAGAAGAGCAAACACAAAAACATTGTCATCTCTTATGTTGCTGGAATATCTGAAAACCTCATTTTCTCCAGGCACAGCAGACATTTTAAACCCCACAGGCCCCTCAGACAGAGGCTGATCCTTCATAAAGACAGAACCTCCAAACCCAAACTGAGCGGTGTGGTGTCTGCAGCTTAGCGTAGTGAGGAATGTTGGAGAAACTGAACAACTTCTCCACAGACGCATGGCTCAGCACTGGAGAGCAGCTCTTCATTGGTCTACCTTCATCTCAAGACTAGACTCTTGAGGACCAAAATGTTCATATTTTAGACAGAGCACAGATGGTTTGGGGAGTGAAGGAGGCCATTGAGAGGAGAAAGGCTCAGATTTCATCTTTCAAAAACTTGTGCTTTAATAAGGCTGGTTCCCAGTCAGCTCCACTTCGGTTCACACCTTCATGTATGTGACCCAAACATCTCTCTGAGCCAGGCAGACAGTGTCTAATGAGCCTCCATTGTGCAGGGCGAGCAGTTCCAGTCTAACCTGCAGCTGAATCTAAGAACACAACCAGGCCTCTCATTCACTTCTATAAAGTTTGGAAAGCCACACACACACACCAGACATTTTTGAACTGATAAAGCTTCCCAAGTGGAAAGTGAAACATCATCAGCTTAAGAATAGAAGTCCAGATGTTTTTGTTTTGAATCTTTTTTTTGTTTGTTTGTTTTGTTTTTAATTGATCATGACCTGGATATGAATCTTCACCAGCACAATTTAACATGTCTTCACTAATCTGTAACCTCTCAATCATAAATACTGGTTCACTAATCAAACCAAAGCTAATTTCTATAAATCTAGCTTATATAATTTTTTATTTATTTATACATTTTTACTGACATTTATAAACATATTTAACATGTACATCCACTTCAATTATTAGTAAAATTATCCATTTAAATGACTTTTTTAAAACAACAGAAATAGGGAACACAGCATAAACAATAATACAAAGGGAGTGAAAGTGATTTTTGTTTCAGTCAATATATCATTCAAAAATTGCTTGGTCTCAATCTGGTCTGCATGATTTTATATAAACCGTTTCTTCCTGTGTAAGTAAATTATCCCTTTTTGTCGTTTATTTCTGCAGTTATTCTCTCCATCCTGTATACTGTATGTCCTTTATGTCCATCCATATGTTCAGTGTTGGGCTCCGGTGAAAGCCAGTTTTTCATGAGGGCTTTTTTGCTAGCCAATATAATTTTAATAGAGAAACATAATGACCTTGATTAGGTTAAATAGCAGCTTCTTTTTTCTCTCTTTTCATGTCACAGGTGACACCCGTGACCTTAACAATGAAACTTCTGGAGCGAATGAAGAATAACGTGATGGTGATTGAAGTGTGGCAGAAAATGGGACAGTCCAAGCAGGATCGACTGTTTGGCCTCGTTAAATTACCTCTACACCAATTTTACATGTCATTCAGGTAAAACATAAATATTCCATACATTTATATTTCCTATATATAAAAAGCTATAAAATAAACTCAAATGTTCATTTGTAGGTGCATAAATTTGACAAAGGCTGATTTTTTTTAACAGTAAGGTTATTTAACTATTTGATATGTATCTAGAGACTTATAATGAAACATTTGTTATTGTAAAGACAAATAAATAAATTCATTTCCCCTGCCTTTCTAGCATTTCTGTGTTTGATTGTGTCAAATCTTAACTATAAAAAAATTGCAAAACAAGTAATGAAGCTGCACAGAGGGACGCTGTTGAACAATTACACAAAATATTTTGTTATGATCTTTTGTCCAGCATGCCATCTAAACACCTTATAAAAGAACTGAGTGTGTCTGTGTCCTTCAGGGATCCAAAGATCAGCCAGCTCCTTCTCCAGGCGCAGTACCCTGTTCTAGGGGTGGACTGCTACATGCCTGTCATCGATGTGTTCTCAGGAAGCTGTCGAGGAAACCTCAGGGTTCTTTTGGCTATAGGTCGATCAGAGCAGATCGTTTCCCTCCAGCGCACCAGGGATGAAGAGTATCATGTTTTGTCTCATTTAGTGAGACCTGTTCATATGCTCGATCACCAGTCGCACTCGCAGACGAAGGTCAGTATGAAACACTGTCAGCAGAAGTCTAAAACTTTTTGTTTCTTACAAATATCAAAGGCTTTGTGTGTCACCTTCCTCTTAAACCTAGATTACTTAAAGGAATTAAGTAATTAATTATTAATTTTATGTATTTTCAAGTGCTTTATAAAATTCAAAGCATGCCGTGCTTGTTTTTCCTAATTTTCTCCCTGAGTGTGTATGAACACATCTTTGAAGTCAGCTTTTCACCTTTCAGGTAAAAACTGTCCCAGTGGAAGTTGTGACAGAGCATGTGTTTGTAATAAGGGTGGAGAAGGTCAGTGGGTTGATGCCTCTGCAGTCCACAGTGTGGGGGGAGGCTGACTGCTACATCCAGTATAGATTCCCCTGTCAGGAGGGAGATGTTGCTTCAGACATGGACCAAAGCCTCATAGAGAGCAGTAAGAAAACCTTCAGCTCGACCTGTTCTGTTTGTTCCAAAACACTTGAAAATCTTTATTCATCCTCCCAACAGCGTTAAACCTGAAGCCGTTTCGCAGCACCACCACCCTTTGTGTTCCTGACCTGCTGTTCGGTCACACGGAGACGCATGTTCTTCTGGCCCCTGAAGGAGTTCCTGTCCAGAGGCTGCTGCTGAGCTCTTTGTCAATGCAGGGTCTGAGCAATGGAGGAGGCATTCTGTTTGAAGTGTGGTGCAGGTTTGTTGTTTACCCTTTAAGGTCCAGTCAAGTGTGGGTCAAACTTTACGTGGAATATTGGATTTTACAGTTAAAATGTAGATTTTAATGTTATCTCCACCGTTTAACCTCCCATGATAGAAAAACAACAACAAATGCCCAGACCACCCTATTTTTCCACTTGGGTAGTTCCATTAAACCTCAAGTTTGGGTCCTCTACCAGCATCAGGGTTCGGCTCAGTATCAGCTGTTTCTAGAGATGCAGTCTTCTGGACAGACCTCTGAGGTTGTTCCTGGAATCTTTTGGAGACACTCTTCCAGTTTGGGGGTCACTGCATCGAGTGCTCCAATGACCACTGAGGCCTTCACTCGCCACAACTTTTCCATTTCCTCTTTCAGCCCATGAATTTCTTGAGATTCTCATGATCCTTCTTCCTGATGTGGATGGAGAACATGCAGATTCCACACAGAAAGACCCCAGGGGCTCAACCTAGACCTTGAACCCTAGCCTTGTTCTTTTATGTTTAATAATGGAACTCTGTATGCCTTAACACATGATAATTGATCATGAAATAATGTTTTTTTTTTTTTGTTTTTTTAATGCAGATATTATTATCCAAATGTGAGAGATCAGCTTGTAGCCAAAGGATTGCTTCCACTGTCTAAACTGTGTGCCATGGCCACTATGCAAAGACAACATCCTGACAAGGCTCAAGTGTTCTCCCTGCCCCTGATTCCCAGGACTGACAGTCCCACAGGGTTTCAGCCTCAGCCCTCTGGTACACATACACAGAAGTGCATGCAATGCAATAGAAACACAATAAGTACCTGAACATTGTGTGTGTTGTTTTTTCTTAGGCCTTCTAGACGTGTGCATTCAATACAAGCACAGGCCTGTGAGACCAGAAGGAAAGGCTGGCAGAGGAGCTGCTGCCCGTGTTGTCACTGTTGTGGTTCAAGTGCACAGAGCGTCCGGTCTGAAGGCAGCAGCAAGGTACATCACTGACATATGAAGGGATGTCTCTATGTATAAGTGATTATTTAATATTTTGCATGAAAAGATTCATATCGATTTGTACCTGTGACATTAGAGGTGAAAACTGGAGCAATTTATAATGGACACGGGGCTATTCTGTCTAAAAAAAACAGCATGTGGATTCAGTGGTTTCACAATTTTGCTTGAGGCCCTTCTTCTTCCACCAGCCTACTACACATTAGCTGAACAGAGACACTGCACCACTAGTCTTCTGTGATACAGTAGTCCTTCGTTTCTTGTGGATGTTAGGTGCCAGTCCCCACCCCCTCCTCCTCAATAAGTGAAAATCTGCAAAGTAGTGACGTTATATTTATTTTAGTTTTTATAATATTATAAGGCTTTAGAAACTCATCCCACACTCTCGCAACGTTCTAAACTCTTAAACCTGCTAATTTTAACAACATACATGCAGAACTGTATATGTAGCTACTAAAATTTATTTATCAGGCTCTGCAGGACAGGAGCGGCTCTCGGTTCTGGTTCGACCCTGTTCCAGTGTGACTCTGTTCTGGTCCGACTCAGTTTGTTTCTGCAGACCTACCCTGCAGCGACGAAGCCCGCAATCAATGTTGTTTACTCTCAAACTTACTAATTTTAACAACATACTACTAAGTGTAGCTACTAAATTTTACTTACCAATGCGTCCCTACTCGGAGGTCCTCATGAGCTGGTTGAAAGAGATGAAAAACGTGCCGGCGGGCTCCAGATGGACTGCCGGACCTTTGGGGGCTTGCGTCCCCGCTTGGAGGTCCACGTGAATACAATACCATACCATTTTATTTATAGAGCACTTACAACAGCGGCAAGGCCAACCAAAGTGCTGTACAAACAAACAACAGGCAACACATAGGCAACATACACAATGAAGTACAAAAAATAG
>JARVLU010001196.1:29879315-29894080 GCA_031762415.1 Simpsonichthys santanae | reverse complement strand
ATATATAGTATTGTAATTTGATAAACTTTTTTACAAGCAAGTGGAATTAAAATTATATGTTTTACTTTGCGGCTTCAGGGTACGGATCCCCTGTGATAAATGAGGGACTGTTGTATTTACATTAGATTCATTCCACTCAGTCTGCAGTTAATCAGATAATTTATTTGTACCTGGTAGTGCTTGGTTTTAATTCAGCAAAGGACAACAAAAGTGTTCCCCCCTGCAGCAAGTCCCATCAAAACTTTAAAGTTAGCCAGCTAAGAAGGGGCCATAGCCAAGACAATGAAAAGGCACAAATAGACGACACAAAGAAGTTAAAGAGAAAAAAATTGCACCAATAAATGACACCAAAGGGCTACAACTTGGTAAATTACAATGCAACTAGAAGGTTTAAAAGTATCCCAGGAGGAGGACCAGCATGATCGGTATCTGAACCACAAAAACAAATATGCAAGACAAAATGGATCTTCATTTAAAAAGAGAAGGAAAAGGGAAGATTAAAAACATCTACCACAAACATACAAACGTATACATGTAAATGTTGGTGGGACTGGCAGGGGAAATGTAGACATAGACAGGGCTCAAGTCATGGCCAGTAACAAATTGATATCAGGAAAATCGCCTTCACACTTGTGGTTTTTCAATTGTTAATTGGCCATGACCAAACATCTAGCAGTCCAGGCAATGAGGGCTAAGGGCGCAGGTGAATCTGCGTTCAGGTGGGGGTGAGTAGACGGGACAAATGAACAGTACCTGCAGGGGTGAAGGTGAAGGACTGAACTGCAAAACAAGAAGACAGAAAAGTTGTGCGTTAAAAAGCCTGCGGAGATAAGCAGCGCTTTTGGGGGTGGGGGTGGGGGTGGGGTGTCTCTGCACACTCGGGACAGAGGCCAAGTTGAGAAGTGATGAGGGTCAAACAAACCATGGTGAAACCTCAGCGTCACCCAGTGTGCAGAGCTAAAGCGAGGAAAGCAGCCAGCTCGGGGGCCACGGGGTGCAGAGGCAGTGCCACAAAACAAAATAAAACACACAAACATTTAAATGTAATAAATAAAGATGAAGTGTAAATCACAGAAAAAAATGTATTTCTCTTCAATTTTGTATTAAGATCAAGAAAAACTGGAATATTTGTATATATTACTAAAATACCCAACCAGTTCATAGCATCTCTATCCCTCTACTGAAAGCGTATGAACTTGGCAGTGCATGTGACCTTGCTTGCTAGTCTTTACTAGCGTTTTGTCAGAAATATGCAAGGGTCAATGTGTGGGTGAAGAGGTGAACAAGCTTCAGCTTTAGTGACCAGCAACCAGTCATGTCCGCCAACTCAGTTCCATCAACCCTTAGTTTCTAACACCGTGGGTGGATATGTCAAAAACTTCTTCCCTCTGGAAATGTTCTGAGCTGACATCTATCCCTCTGCTTAGCTGTAACAAAACAAACTGTATTCCTCAGCATTCATGACCCCGACATCATTTAACTAATGATCTGTTGATAAAATGCTCTCCATTGTGGAATAAGCAAACACATACAAGAGGTTATTCTTATTTTCCTCAAAGCCACGGATCATTTAAGCGCTTCTCAGTTTCTCAAGCTAACCTGCGTAGTTGCTCAGACCCTTTCTCTTCTTCCTTCTCCAGTACAGCCAGATGCTGAAGCCCATGAGGATTACCCAACAGGCCCCTCCAATACCAGCAATAAAAGCAGGCTGTTTGACCACGTCCGTTATCTGTTCTGTGATGCTGTTGTTCCGGTTTCCATGTATGATCACATCCCGAAACTCTTTACCTGAGGGTATAGAAGCAAACAGAAAGCATTAATGAAATGCTAGACAGACGGTTATAGTTCAGCTATGTGGCCTTTGATTTTTCCAGCAAAATACCAGTCATCTATGAAATACTAAAGAGAATGGAGCTGTCCTGTTTCTAAACCATGAATATATTAAAACAAGGTTGGAGAAAAAAAAACAATTTCAAAGAAAGAAGTTGTATTGTTTCAGCTGTTCACCATAGCAGGATGCATTGTAAAGCTAAAGCTGGGGTCTGCAACCTGCGGCTCTGGAGCCACATGTGGCTCTTCGGTCCCTCTGCAGCGGCTCTTTCAATCTTTGACAAAAACTCACCTAAAACTGAATTTTATAGGATGTTATAACAACAACTAAAAGCTCTAATTTTAGTAGTGTTCTTGTAATTTATTTTGCATATGAATACTAGAATCATTATAAGGAGTAAAACATACTGTATTCACTTTGACTTTTTGCTCCATTTCTTCAAAGTAGGATACGTAATTTTTCTACAATTAAAAAAAAAAATCACATACTAATTCAATTTTATTGTTTTAGTTTTTAGAAACTGGGCAAAAACTGTATATATATATTTTTTTTTTTTCTTTACAATAATTTTGTCTTTTATTTTGTCTTGAAGTGTAAAAATATAAATAAATGTTAAAAATCATTAGATATTTTTAGTTTTATAAAATCCCCCCAACTGTCCAGAAACGTGCCCTCCAACAAACTTAAAGTGGTCTGTGGGCCACCAGTTGAGAATCCCAGTTGTAGCAGGTATTGTGGCTCCGGACACATTTAATTTAGTGAACAAAGGGGCAGAAATGGCTCTTTTTGATCGTAAAGGTTGCAGACCCCTGTTCTAGATGATGGAGAACCTACAGCGGAGTAACTCTGGATGATGAACCAACCTTTTTCATGTCCAACTGAAGTAACACCATGTTTCTGGAGAATATATCCCAGAGGAAATAAATAAAGGAAAAATTAAAGGAGGCCAAGTATAGATCCCTGAAGATGATGATATAAATGAAGTCTTTTGGATGAAGGACGAAATGTCTCAACAAAATAAAAGAAACCGTCCAGATGACCTGACTGAACATTGTTGAACCTTTTTAACAGGTTGCTGACATTCATTTAGCAACAAGTGGCGCTGTGCAACTTTTGATTCGTTCAGCTCAAAACATTCCTTCTGTGTTTCTTCATTTCCTGTTTATAAAGCACTGGTTTGAACCCTTTTCCTGCCTCACACCTGACGTCTCTCCTCACCTGAAGTCTGTTCGAGGCCTCAGAGAAACTGTAAATTCCCCAGAAACTTCAGTCGGCTGCTCCCACATCTGAAGCCTTCGACTGGTCTCATCACTGCGCTTCAGAAGCTTCAGTCATTCCAGCAGCACAGAACCCAAACTGGGCAAAACAGCAGAAAACCTGAAGAAGAAACAGAACATCTGCTTCACTGTAGTTACTGCGTCAAACTGCTGCTGTTGAAGCACAGCTTTGTACAACGCCTCGACAAAATGAACTGCAAGTGCTGCTCCACATGTCAAACTTAATGCTCCTTCATTTGGGTGAACTTCTCTGATTGGAGGTTTTAATAAACCCACACAGCTGCTCAGTGTGAGTTTTAGCTAAATGTGCATCATAAACACTCAAGTTCACTCTTAAGTTCACTCTACAGTAAAGGATGTATGAATCAGAATTTCCCACATTCTTGCTTCAGAAATGTTAAATTATTTTTTTTAACGTTCATTGATCTTCTTGCTTGTTTGTTCTGCTTGAAGCAGATCAACGTTTTAATTCTTTTGAGAAAAAAACAAACAAACATTTTTCTCAATCATAAGATTTTGTCACGATTACAGAGATCAGAGGCGACCCTCGTGACATCAGCTCGGGTTAAAAAACATTATTAATATTTACGTCAGACACATAAACACATGATAAAGTAAAATAGATAATAAGCAACACAAATAGACATTATGATTCATACAAGCAGCTGTACAATTGTCCCACCTCTTTTTATTCTGCATCGAGTAAACAACTGATAAATAATTATCCTCATGTAAATCCCACATAACTGCAGTGCTCTTCTAATGAGATACTTTTACCTTAAATACAAATCTGACCTTTTCTTATTTTATGTTTTATTTACTGGAGAGGCAGGTTATTTACAATGAATAGTAGAAGCAGCAAACACAAACTTACATGTTTTATTTTATTTTATTATTATTTGAAAAACAGAGAAAATTATTCTGGTCTCTAACAGAAACAAAAAGAGAAATTTGATGAGAGTAAAGTTACCAAATTCTGCCCAGTTGTTTGACAAAATAGCTTCTCCTCATTTACAAACAATAAATACTTTTGTCAGAGATTATTTTTAGTCAAAGGTTATGGATGTTTTTATTACCATGGCTGTGAATCTTCTCTCTGCCCATGAACCATATGTTTGGGTGTGAGGCTGCAGCTGCAGCTGAGGACACCTCCTGAGCTCTGTGGACTCTGCTGAACTGATCAGGGTATAAAAACAAGCGGAAGGGGCAGCTCGAGGCAGATTCTTGTGTGTGTACATTTTATTTAACCTGTCCTGAACATCTGACCTCAGAAGTAAAGTCCCAGTTAAAAATCTTCTCTTGCCGTTGAGTGTGGTTCTTTTTTGGGTAAACAACACAAGCAAGAATCTTTTTCTCCAATACCTTTTTCTGTTACTCTGAACTTATCTGTATTTAACATGCTGCGTTAAAAGCCTTGTTCAAAGACTGTGCGTCTTACATCACATCTCCTTCTTGCAGGGGTTTATGGGGCTTACTGGGGTCTTCTCCTTTGCCTCATCCCTCCAAGAGGTAAATTGTTAGAAAAGCATTTAGGCTGAGCTTCACACTTAGAGCTTCGTACGTAGTGCAGCTCATCATTTGTTTGTTTGGCTTTAAGAGGATTTCTAACGGTCGAGACCAAACAAAGCGCTCAACTGGGCCTTAGATAAAAGCTTGTTGATGTGATCTTCACTGTCCCCTTGACCGGGGCCACAAAAATGATGAGCTGTGCTTTAAAAGATATAATCCCTGGCATTTGTAGTCTAGTGTCATCCCTCCCCTCGCCTCTTCCTCCTCGTCCTTCTACCTACAACATAACGGACAAACGTTTGTCGCCCACAGAAAAATCAGCAAAGAGGGGAGCAGAGAAGGCGAGTTGGAGGACTTGTACGAAGACGAAACGTTTCCAGAGAGTTCAGATTAAAGCAACACGTTTACAGATAAAAGCTGCTTGAAGTTACCAGGATAAAATCTGTTTTTCTACCTTTCTTTTTGTCATTGTCCCTCTTCTTCCTCTCTTTTATGCTCACGGTGCTGTTTTTATTATTATTATTTTTTTTTTTTTCACTTTGGTGCAAAACATCTTGAGTTAGTTTTAAAATGACACATTAATTGTGCTTTGATTCCACAAAATGTTTTTTTTTATCACAATAGATATAGTAATTACAGTACAGTACACTGCATTGTGTTAATAGCTGCTACAGCTGGCGTTGTTGGTGGGGTGTACTGTCACTGAAAGCTTAGTTTATTCATGAACTCTAAAATATAAATACTCTGCAGGAAGAAAATGTTTTTATGTGTTCCTAAAGCAGCAGAAAATAATAAATATTTAATCAGAATATGATTTGCTGGTTTTGTCTGCAGCAAAGCAGTAATGCTGAGAATCAAACACTAGAGGGCAAACTCTGACTTCTTTCTGCTGTTTTTTTATTTTATTTTTTTTTTTTTTTTTAAGTTTTGTTATTTAGTCTTACAAATAACATTTTGTTTTGTTGTTTTTAAAATATGCCAGATTTTAAAAACACGTTTTATTGAGTTTGTTTTTAACCCTAATTTTTTAATATGGAATGCACAAATTCTTTTTTCACTTTTAAATTTAATTAAAATTTTAATATAATATTTTTTAATACTTTCAGGTTTCTTAGAAAGTACATGTGAGATAACAGTTTGAGATTTTGTTGTATGACTAATGTAAAAGTCAGAATTGTTTTCTCAATATTTTATCTGTTTTGATTTCGAAGCCCATTTCTGCCACAATTTAGAAAACAAAAGATCCAATAAATCAGTGGTCTTCAACCATCTGACTGTGACCAACCATCACCTCTTTATGATCAACGGAAACATAAAGAAAATGTTCTACTTCGCAGTTTGTTCAATGAAAAGATGGTCGAGTTGAACCTAAAAAAGTACCGTACTTGTCGCCGTAAATGTTGCACTGCTGTATAAGTTGCATCAGTCCAGAAATGTCTAACAAAGTGGGATAAAACGTACATAAGTCGCTTCGCTGCATAAGTTGCATCTTTTATGCGTCACCGCTGACAACCTGGAAATGTGGGCCGGTGTTGTGCCAAAAATCGATTGGCTGCATGCACAGGAGGACTTTAACAAGAATTTAACAAGACTAACACTTAAAAACAATTATTTGTTTGCTCAAAACTATATCAAAGGTGTGTCTCAGTTGAACTTTTCCTTAAAGACAAATATAGAGCAAAATAATGTTTACAGGCTCTGCCATTTACGACAGATTGTAAAAATGGAATACAGCAGCACTTTGAATCTTAAACAACCAATGATGAATACATTTGTTTTACATTTCACTCTTAGTCACAATATTTACAAAAAAATTAGCTAAATTATTCAACAAGATGAAAAAGTTGTTATAAAACCTGCTACACGCTAACAGGCTAACAAAGTTAGCATTATTAGCTTTGTAATTGTTAATCAGCTTTTTTGCAAAATTTCTTGTCATCAAAGCATTTTAAAGAAATTATCTTTATAGATTTTTTTCACCAGATACAAAATAACACCAGTTAAACTCTACTAAAATAAAATAAAAAGTTTTGTTATGAAGCTAGCTTAGCTTTCTGTAGCTTGTAAACATTAAAATAATTCAGTCAGCAGTTTCTCAAGTCAGAGTTTTAATGAAGGCCTCTAGATAACGTACACTTAAAAACATTCTGAATTATCTCAGCTACACGTTGTTTTCTCGTGTCTCTGTTTTAGCTTTCATGAAAACTTGAGCAACATTTTGTTCATTTTAGTAATGGGCCTCAGTTAAAACATTTTCAAGTTGATTTACAGGAATTACACAGACTATAAACAAGTGACTGCAGACTTGGTCTGTTAGCATATCAAATATTCAAATGTTTTGTGTACCTAAAGTCTGACATTGTTTGATTTTAAAGACCAACACTTTAATGTTAAATGGTTTGAACATCAACATGTCAAATCTTTGCATACAGTTGTGTTTTCTGTTTTTTTTTTGTTTGTTTGTTTTTTTATAGAAGTCCCACAAACACTCAGGATCATGGTTTTATATTTTAAGATGCACACAAGGTGCTGTAGAGACTTCTGGACTAAGAATCCAATTTCCTGTTCCTGGTGTGGACCTACGACTTTCAGCTCGTTACAAATGGCTGTGTTCCCCTTGAGAAAATGAACAATTTCCATTGATCGTTTAGGTCTTAAGTGCTGTTGTCATCGCTGCTTCAGCTGCTTTTGAAGGAAGCGAGATTAAGGGTTTGTTTCTGCCCCCAGTTCTGCAAAAACCTGTCTACTGTCAGCTTTATTGATCTAATTAGGTGTCTTTGACAAAGTGTTGTATTTGACCATTTCAAATCAGTTAAAACGGTAATGTAGTTTTACTAACTGTTGGGATAAAAAGTTAAATATTTATTCTGTCGCCACCTTTCTCTTGACGCTGCAGCAGCGTCTTATATGCTGAGGTGGCTTATGCAGTTCAGTAAAAATCAACCAGCGAAAAGGTTTGGATCATGAAATCAAACAAAAGGTGCAAAACTAGAAAACCACACGTTAATTTTTCAGCCTTCGATGATCTGTAACTTGAACCTGAGCACAATAAAGGCTCTTCAGCCCTCGCAAACTCGAAAGGTTCATTTGTATTCCTGCAGTCAGCCCATTTTTCTGCTCGCTGCAGTTATGTGACGACCAAAGAGGAGTGTTTCTGAGCTAAGATTTCTGTGGAAACAGTTGCCATGCAACAGCACAATACAGCGTTTATACACAGTAGTAACTTCACTGTACGACTGCTCTTTTCTTGATGACTCCCATAGCAGTCCAGCATCCCCGATTCTCTCCCCACTGTATTTTCAAACAGAGTTTTTGTTTGGAGGAGGTGGTAACTGTGGTGTCCGTGTTTCATCGGTGGTCAGAGGAAACTTTGCTTCACCGTCTGCTCCCACACCCAGACTCCCTTTAGTTTCCACGTTCGGTTCCAGCTCTTCTAATCCTCAGCTCTTACTGTTAACCTTCATTTGGCAACACAGCATTTCCTCCCTTTCGCCCTCGGCCGGCTCTTCGTCTCTGGCCTGTTCTCTACGTCTGACCCCGATGGCTCCCCGTCAGTTGAACTGTTCATCCCCTCCAGGCTGGAGGCCCTTTTTTCCCAGTTTCTTCCCAGCTCTGTGGGGAATCCCCAGTGCCCACATTCATAATGAGTCACCAGCTTAGATAAGAGACAGCAGACCCACAAACAAGGCAGGGTATAATTTATCAGCTGGTACCTGGGGAGCTGATTGTAAAACAAAGCACGGCGTGGCTTGGTTAGATGTCGCTGGGGTGAAAGAATGTCACGAGGGTCACCATTTAATGTGAAAATGGAGAAAAACGTTAAGATTGTTGCACTTTAGTCCACCTTCTTCAGCAGAGAGCCGACTGGATCCTCCCTTCGGTATACGATTAAAGTTTTGCACACACCCTGAACCCTGAATTATCACTTTAAAGAAGTACATACGAAAGGGACGTTATTCACGTTTACTGTAACTGATTAGGACGGGGCACTGAGATTTGTAGCTTAAAAATCAACATTTCAGACAACTCGTTTTATTTTTAACGGCTGCAGTTCTCTTGAAATACGAGGCCTTCAAAGAGCGTTACGCAACCAAGATTAATTTTAGACTCACCTTTTACAAACTTCTGTTCATCACACAACTCTCTGTAGTTATATATAATAATAAAAAATCATCTGATATAAAAGAATGTAATTATAGTTGGAGGCAAATTTTGAGGTGCATCTTGGAATGTTCTGGGACGAGAGTGCTCTTAAAGAAAAAAAAGCCTTTGCAAACATTTCGTCTGAATTTTGTGGCACTTTTCGATAAATAATACACGGGCTAAGTGTTGGCTTGAATTATTTATTTCGGAGCACTCGTGCATAGCAGCTGCCTTTGTGCCAGAAAAAAAAAATCAGCAGTCTTCCATGTTTTATTATAAACCTTATTCTGCAAGAAAATCCTAATAACAGCGTGTATCAGTCCAGTTTGTTATGCACCTTAATGTCTCTCAGTTCAGAGTAAAACTGATGAATCAGGCTCTTTGAATCCTCAGTATTCATGCAGAGGCATATCTTTAGTGGGGAGGCTGTCACATCGATGTCTCTGGTCTACTCACCGTCTACTCTCAGGCTGCAGGGAAGCCTATTTATAGATCTGTGTCTGTTCTCGGTCCCCCTTTTTTTCCTCTTCATTGCTCTTTTCTCCCTCTGTCCCTACTTCTAACGGGCTGATATTTCTGGAGCTGCTCAGCTTCTTTGGATCTCTGAGGTGCGAGTCACGTTGAGTCAAACCCGTGAAGGTCCAAGCATCCAAATGAGCCTGAGTAAGGAGGCGGATAAGATGACACAGTAGTGCAATCATATTTCACTGCTATGTACAAACACTGAATTGTTCCAGCATTATGTATTTCTTTACGCTTATTTTGAATCGTAATAGAAGAGGTGGCCGTGGAAAGAGATTTTTGGGGGAAAGTGCAGTTGGGAGAAGGGGGAGTGTCTGGTTTGTGAACCTCATGGTCTCATCTCTGCTTTATGCAGATGATGTGGTTCTCACCTTCAGCGTGCACCGGAGCGGCTCACAGCCGAGGGGAGTTTAAGTATCTGGGTGTCTTGTTCATGAGGGATGGTAGAATGAAGCGGGAGATGGAGCATGCCTCATCCTCAGTAACGAGGTTGTTGCTTCGGTTAGTTGTGGTGAAGTCATGTTGAGAGGGAAAGTCTGGGTTTCTCTTCCTGGACCTGTTGCCTCTGCGATAAGTGGTGAAAGATAGAGATGGATTTGAAATACAGTAGCCCCTCGCTACGTCACGGTTCATTTATCGCGGACTCACTCTATAACGGTTTTTCAAAATAAGATTGGATATGACACACGACTGGCTGATTGATGGGTGAGCCTCACGAATGGCATGACATTTGTAGTTAAAATAAATTATTTAAAATTATTTAGCACCTGCTGCACCTTGCTGCAGCCCACGCTGCAGGATAAGTTTCCTGCTGCAGCTGATCTCGGTGCAGAGCGGAGGAGTGGGCGTGGCCGCGAGCGCTTGCAGGTGGCAGAGAGCAGGTGAGGTAAAGAGATGGAAAGCATGACATTCTGTGCTCTTTTAGATCATTTACAGTTTAGAAACATTGTTTAGAGCATTGCAAGTATGTGGGAAGGATTTAAAATGCCATCGTATACTGTATATATATATATATATATATATATATATATATATATACACTATAGTGTATATATATAGTATATACAGTATACTAAATTAAATACTTGTATACTGTACTTGTATCCCTACTTTGCAGTTTTTCACTTATCACGGGGCTTCAGGGTACGGATCCACCATGATAAATGAGGGACTACTGTACTACTAATAAATTGCACAGTTTGGTATAGTTCAGGATGTCCTATATTACATTTGACGTCATAGTTTGCAATAAGTACATTTAATTTTTAATCTGTCACAGTTCTGTTTTATATTACCAGGAGCTTTTCAGTAAGATGCGGCGGTTATTTAATGCTAACGGAGGATTCAGTTCTTAATTCGGAGTGCTCATCCCTCAAGGATAGCATGTGCGTCGTCATCCTGACCTCACTCAGTCTGATGACAGTCAGCAGATACAGGTACTGCACTGATGGAAGTGAAAAGACAACTATCTCCTGTCTCCTCTAGATAAAAATCAACCTTTTTACAAAAGTCTTTTAGGTGTTTGCTTAGATAAAAACAAACATTTTAGCACAAAGTGAATGCTTAATGCATGGTGGACAATGTAATTTGGATTATTCAGTCGTAAATATCTCTCCAGCTTTGCCCTAATTTGAAATAATTTGTTGTGAAAGCAATAAATTGAATTTGTATCTGCTGGAGATTCAATTACACATCCATCAGCTGGCTCCTGGGTGTTCTGAGATTCATAACGGCGCAAGGATTTTCCAATAAGCATCACGTCTGTGTGCCTGTCCGTGCTGCAATACGTAAAAGCACCGGCGTGCAGGTAGGCTGCTGCTGAATCCTGAGGCCTCCTGTGTCGTTTGAGCTTTCCTTGTCTTTTTTTTTTTTTTTTTTTTTAACAGAATGCAATAGGTGTCTGAGCAGTGCAGCTTGGAGATAATGGTGGGATACTTATTATAGCCCTAGCAACAAGAGCGCGATTGGTGGCTGCGGAGACTGAGCCTGTCTGTGATTGGCTGGTGAGGAGGACCTTTCAAAGCACAGAATTTCATCTCATGAAGGGTTCGGTGCAGCGAGCTGCAGCAGGAGGCTGCGGTTTGAGGGTGGTGGATCCATCAGCTCATACTTCAGCTCATCAAGGGTGCAGCTACTAGTTTGAAATTCACTATTGAGGAAAAGGCAGCCCATATTAGCTCAACGTGTTAATACTTTCATTTTTAAAGGCTTTCAACATGCCCACTTTTTAGTCATTATGATTTGTTTGGTGTTACTTTACTGCACCACTCCTGCAGCTGCATGTTCAATTTATTGGATCTGTCTTAATTAGTTATTAATTAGTTAGATGGCCTTAAAATAGCTCCATGTAGGACATTCTGTGTTCTTTGCTCTGCAGCTAACCCACAATCCACCTCCCACAAGCACAGGTACACATTCATGCAGCACCTGCTTCGATTTGGGCCCAAGGTGGGTCTCTTTGTGTCAGAGTGTGAGGACAAGCTATCAAACCTGCAAACTGACGAGGAGTATTGATTCCAGGATGATGCAACAGACAGAAATGAAAATATAGATTTTTACCAGTAAGCAAATGACTTTAATGGACAACAGATGGCAATGAAAGAAATTCCTTGAAGCGTACAGTCATCACCTCGTACTAATTTCCAGGTCAGCTCTTTTTGTTTATTCCTCTTCAAATTCAAGATTCAAATCAAATCTTTTAAGTTTTTAACATCCTAACTTTTTTTAATTGTCTGTGCATGTTGTGTCACAGAAACAATAAGTGTGTCCAAAATAATGAAAACATAAAACACAAATGTTAGACAAAATTAATACATTAAAAAAAATGAGTGCAAGCCTCCAGATGTGATTATTTTTAAACATAAAACAAACAAAAAATAATTATTGGTTCAATTAACGCAAAAACGTGAAAACGAAGTGACTTTAACGGCCGTTTGAGCACAAGTTTTAACTGCCATTTGTCCCGTGAACCATCGGAGACCTTCACAAAGTTAAAAATAAATGAAAGCAGCTGTGACATACTGCGAGCTCATGGAGGCTGACTCATGATGGTGACATAATTGGCATACATGAGCAAGGTTGTGTGAGTGACCTTAAGGCTTTTGGTTTCTCTCCCGAGCCATCAAATCAGAAATAAAATAGAAATAAAACATTTCCATCCATAAGTGGATTAATAATCTATAGAAGTAGCAGCAAAGTGATAATTGATCTGTTCAGCAGCATCGTTATCTTTAAACCAATGGGTCCCAACCCTGGTCCTTGAGGAACACCGTCCTGGATGTTTTAGTTGTTTCCCTGCGTTGACACATCTAATTTAAATGAAGCATCTGCAGAACATGAATTAAATCACTGAATTAGGTGTATAACTAAAACATGCAGGGTGGTGTTCCTCAAGGACCTGTGTTGGGAACAACCGCTTTTAAACGTTCTTTTTTTTTTTTTATTGTCTATGCTCTGTCCGTATTTTGCAAACATAAAAACACAAGAGGATCCGTTGAGGGGAAGCTAAGTCCTGCACACATGCTAGCAGGAAGTTAAAATTCTATAATTTCTCCCCCAGTTAAAGATTAACTTGCAAATGACGCTTATAAGATGATACAGGCACAAACAGGAAGCACATTTATACTTAGGGCAAACAAACAAACAAATAAACACTCATGGGTGACGATAGAACAATACGCTAGACCACCACGGAAATGGTGCATGTATAACTTAGTCATATTCTTTTTTATTATCATAGCTATTATTCCGGTTCTTGTGCAACTGCTACATAATGACTCACATTCAAGATATTTTGTCACTCGGGAACAGCTAAAAGGTATAAAAACAAAACAAAATAATCATGTATACTGTCTGACATATGGTCCATGTATGTGGATTCAGAACAGAAACATTGAGCCTGGACACATCACCATCATTAAAACTTGAAAGCGTGACAGAAAAAAGGACTTAAATACTGTTCAAAGAACAAAATATATCATGATCATACTTCAATGTGACAAAACACCAGCTGGTAAGATTAAGTAAGCACTGGTGGGTTATTATTATTATTTTTTAATTTTCTTAGTTTTCTTTCCATAACAAATTAAATACACATATTGCATGTCACTAAAGCAACGCCCATTACAGGTCAATTTTTACGATCACCATTTTGGTATAAGCAAATAAAAAATAAAAAAATAAAAATGAAAATAAATTAGAAATCAACATCAGACAAAACCTGTTTTTTTTCTCAATCATAAGAATACTTAACACCCACATTATAAGTTAATAAAGTCAAGCTATTGTATATAAATACATCACCAGCATGCACAATATTGAATAAGCAATATTATTGTCATCTTACACTGAAGAAACAGTATAGTAGGCAAGTGCATTTAAGAAAACGAACACATAAGTAAACCACAAACTCTGAAGCTGCTTTAATGGATTTTTTTGTCCTTTTTTTAATTAATTTTAAGTCTCTGCCTTTAATAATCTTTGCCTCCAAACCAATCAACGGTTCCAGCGACGCAACACTTTATCTGCAGAAGTTTAGGGGGAATTTGTTTTGTCAGTCTAGTCCAAATTCTTTTTTTTAATTCTGTGTAAATTTATCCAGTAACATTTGTGGGAATTAACCGTTTTAAAACTTGCAGTGGCCTTTGCGGCCTTCTCTCACGTGTAGACTATTATTGGAACGATGCAAACTACATGTTTATTTATTTATTTATTTATTGTGAGGCGTTCCCATTCAAGCGTTTTTCCTCTCAAGTGACTCAAATGCATCTCTATCACGCAAAAAACCTAAGTAAGCAGCTTATCTTGACGGAACAAGACCAGTTTCTATGCCAGTGTGAGGCTGCCATTTCAATCCAACAACAACCACTTCAGGCTGATTGACTGACGTGTCAGTGGTTTTGGCAAATGTCAAAGAGAAAATCAAGAAAACAGAGGCCTCCTTTCAACTGTATATATATTTCTATATATATTTAAACTAAGATTTAACCTCCACCCTCACCTCTCCTTTGATTCTTTTCTTTTAACACATGGAAAAATAAAGAACTGCTGCTGCGGTAGTTTCGTCGGCAAAAGCGGCTGCCAAAGTCCACCGGCCCTTCGTAATTTTTTTCTTTTTAAACGCGTTTTTCTCTATTTATTTAATTGTTGCCCTCCCCTCCCTCATCGTCCTGCTGGTCACTTGTCCACAGTGTCAAGTTGTCTCGGAGCAGCTGCATGATGAGAGTGGAGTCTTTGTAGGAGTCCTCGTTGAGGGTGTCGAGCTCGGCGATGGCATCGTCGAAGGCGGTCTTGGCCAGATGACAGGCCTGCTCGGGGGCGTTCTGGATCTCGTAGTAAAACACAGAGTAGTTGAGAGCCAAGCCCAGGCGGATGGGGTGGGTGGGCTGCATGTGCTCCTTGCTGATCTCGTGCGCCTCGTTGTAGGCCTTCTCCGATGACTCCACCACGCCGGCCCTCTTCTCCCCCGTGGCCACCTCAGCTAG
>JARVLU010001196.1:29854970-29865343 GCA_031762415.1 Simpsonichthys santanae | reverse complement strand
GGTTAAGTAACAAAATGATGAAGCCTCTCACCCCTAGAGCACCATGAACCAACTCCTATTTGCAATGAGCTTGCAACAGCAGAAACTTTGCAAGCAGGCGACCTGTGTCCCCGGTTGTCATGACAACCCAAACCTCAGAGTCACACCAAGAGAAATAAGAGGAAGTGTGTATGTGTGTGTGTGTGGAGGGGGGTGGGGGGGTTGACACACTGAAACTAAGAAAATAATAAAAAAAGATGAGAAAAGGTGAACGTCTGTGCTAAAATTAGATGCAAGAACTGACGGTGAGTTCAGGCAAAGAAAAAGGTGCACGTCCAAACACTGCTGTGTGTGTGCGTGTGCACGTGTGTGTGTCTTCATCAGATGGATCCGTGTTGGCTCACAGACAGAAAGCATGGCAGCTCCTGCAGCTGACCTCAGTCAGGACGATCCTCCTAGAGCTCCGAGCTGTTTCATGTTCCTCCTCCACAAACATCTGGCAGCTGTGGACGAGTTGAACTCCAGGTGTTTTAGCAGCAAAAAGAGGTTTCGGTTTGAACCGCACGGCTGCAGGAAACTCCAGAGAGCGTTTCCTCCACAGAGACCTTTGCAACGTTCTCATCACAAAAGATTTAAACTTTGTCAGTCCTCCAAAAGATGATTAAATTTAAACAGCAGTGAACAGTTTTAGTCTAGACTCTCTAGGTTTTGTTCAGATATGACAGAGCTGCAGCTGTTAGTCAAACCTAGAAAACATTATAATCTAACACTCAGAGTGTGTGTTGTGAACGACTCTCAGCTACAACCACAGCAGATTTTACAACAATATCTGTGAAATTGACTGTTACAGCCAGTTTTCTGTTCTTTGATATCAGCAGGCTGAGGCGATTGTCTTTAACTGGGTTGTCTCCAAAGTTAAATCAGTTGTTGTTCATCCAGTGATTAATCCCTGAAAGTTTCATTAAAAATTGGTTCATGAGATATTTTGCTAACAGACAATGCTGGCTCAGATAGTTTATGTTTGAGTTTTTAAAAAGAGATACTTCCGTATCTGTTAAAGCTCAAAGTATAAGTTGGGGATGACTTTCAGCTGCTGCTACATCAGATTTTAGCTCCTTGTTTGTTGACCTGACTGAATCATGGTAGTTATTGTGTTTGCTCAGGTTAATTAGCTGTGGCGGCCATCTTGAACCGAATAGACTCCAAAACAAAAAGAGTTGTAAATATCCTTCCAGGGGTTACTTCCTCAGAAACTTGTGAACATTTTGTTCAGTGGTTCATGCATTATTTTGCTAACACAATAAACAAACGCATTAAGAACCAAAAGTGGGCAAAAACGAAACAGTTGCTCCTAAAAAAAAAATCATCAGGTTTTTTCATCAATAAAACTTGCAACGTTTACATCACAGCGTAGTAAATTGTTTATTAAAAAAAAAAGCAACAAAAAAAAGTTTTAAACTTCTCAAAGCTCAAAAAAAAAATTTTTTGATGCATTTTCTGCTGAACATGTGTCCTGTCTGGTGCTGCCACCTGGTGGAAGGATGAAGAAGTGCACTCCAGGAGTGAAGGTGAAAATCAGGATTAAGTTCAGAATGTTTGATGAATTATTTAAAATTCTTAATTTATCTAAACAATAATTTCAGTTATATATTAAAAACATTAGAGGCTCTACAGACCACTTATTGTGCAAAATGTTTAAGAAAGTGTAATTTTAAAATAATGGGAAAAATTTTTTTTTTTTTTTTGGTGGGGGGGGGGTGTTTTCAGAGAGAATATTTAAAGCAGATATTTAAAACATCAACTCTTCTGAGGGAAAACAAACATTTTAATCTGCATTAGCCCATCTTCCCTGTCCACACTCAACGTTTCAGCTTCCAGATGTTTTTCTTTAACAGGAAATGACCATTTTTGAGTCGTGGACTTTGTGTTTTTCGTTGCAGAAATCCACAAACAATATACATTCCTTCTTAAAGATGCGTACCTCTGAAATAAGACAGGACAAAAGTAGCAAAGTGTACTTTATTTGTTTTACATTTTCAATCTACAAATGACACAAATAAACAATAAACAAGAAGCTGATATAATAACTTGATCAGTCATATTTCTCACACTGAAGCTGATGAGAGTGGACTGAAAATTATAAGTTGCAGAGCTAAAGGTTTATTTGTTGCATGACGGTTTCAAAGAGCAACAGAAATCGTATGTCTTGTTCAACAGAGGGATGATTTAGATTAATTTGGGATTGAGACTGGAGACTATTGTCAACTCAAAAAACATTAAAGAAAAAAGCGCAAAAATATAAAATCCCATAACAGAATTGGTGTCTAAAGCAGTAGTGAGTTTTGTTGTCAGACTGCAGGAATCATTCAATCTGTTGAGCAGAATGTGGTTTTGGAAATTGTGACAGTCGCTCAGATTGAGGGCGAGAGTTACGAGATGAACTGAAAACTTCAACATGGAGCCTCAGCAGTGGGGCCTCCAGAACTTTATTTTATTTTTACTTTACAGGCAATATAACTGATGAAATGAAGAGCTGAGAGAACAGTCCATTTTGTTATTTATCTTAACATGTCACTTCATGAGGCATCTTTGAACAAAACATTTAATTATTTTAATCATTAAAAAAATGGTTTTTTTTTTTTTTTTTTGCTGTCTGAAAACATTATGAAATGAAATGACCTGAAAAGATGGCACAACCATGAACAGTGCATTTTATTAAAGCATCAATTATTCCTTTATTGGCTTAAAGCAAATTGCAAACCACTGTCGCTCCTAACTTTATATTTATAAAAAAATAATATTCTGCATGTACCTGGATCCTGATGATGAGGATGATGGTGTTAGAGCTTCTTTGGAGAGACTAAATTCAAGTTTTATTTTAATTTTTTACACATACTGTATTGTGATGTGAATGAAGAACAGGTGTGTAGAGGAGAGAGCAGCTTTATGAATCCCCTGGTTGTTGTGTTTGCAGCGACTTCGCTTCTTGTTTTTAGACATCTTTGCTCAATTAATAGAGAGCTTTTATTTATTTTTTTAACATCGTATGTGGTGACTATTTGAAGGCCCTGACATTTTGATTTTCTGTGACTCACAAATATTTTTGTCTACAGCTCCTAATTGTTCAAATATGTTTGTTTTTTATTCTTATACAGTTTTGCTCATCTTAAATAGCTAGAAGAGATTAAAAATGTGCAGATCTGCTTGATGCGGATAACAGATGACTTGATGACAGATTTTTTTAAAGGGTGGCCATTGCCCCCTGGGCCCCCTTACCCTATTATTTTACATTATTGAGTGTACTGTATATCTTTGTATACTGTGTATTTTTTGTACTTTATATTTTAGCTATTTTGGGGTGTAACTGGGACCCAGGACACAATTTTGTTCCACCTCATGTACCACATGTGATGTGAGTGACAATAAAGAACTTTGGTGGTGCCCCTGAACGTGAGTGCAGAAGCTGCAGGATGTAAACCTGGATGAGATGCAGACTGATCCACTGAAGGATGCTCTTGCTGCAGAATGAACCCATCTTGAGCACTTCATCCCGAACCCGTCTCCAACAGTCAGAACCACCTTAAGTTGTAAAAACTGGACTTAAAGTGTCAGTAAAAGACGAACCCTAGAGTTTTTTTTAATGACCAACGTTGAGATGTTGTGTTAATCTCGCAAAAATGTGTTAAAATAACGAACTGAGGCAGTTTGCTGCGAGTCTCAGCTCTCCGAGCCGGAGGGCGGGCCGTGAACGCAGCACAGTGAATCGTGCTGCTATAAGAAGCTGCGCTCGGTGTCTTCAGGGGGACAGTGTGTCAGTTGTCCTTCGTGTCCTCAGCAGTGAAAGATGGACCGCTGGAGGGGCAGAGTGGCTCTGGTGACCGGGGCCTCGGTCGGGATCGGAGCCGCCATAGCTAAAGAGCTGGTCCGGGTCGGGATGAAGGTGGTGGGCTGCGCCAGGAGCGTGGAGAAAATCCAGGTGCGTCCAAACAAAAAAACTTTATTTAAAGGTGGGAATTAGAACTAAAGTCCTGAATAATGAGACTGAGCAGCTGATTCAGACCAGAACCAAGAAAAACCATCATTTGTACCACCAGAACCTTATTTTAACATTTAAACACTTAAAATACCCTGATACATGCTCAATAATCCAGGTAGAAAAATCTAAAAAAGCTAAATCTGGTCCTCTGGACTAAGACTGAGCTGAATACAGCATCTCAGACTGAGGAAGTCTTTCGGACGAAAGACGAAACGTTTCTAAAAAAATTTTTGCTTTGTTTTGTTTTGTTTTTTGAATGTCCAGAGGACCAGACTTAGCTTTTTTAGATTAAACACTTAAACATTTACATTTTACAGCCATTTTCTACTGAGAAATAACTTATTTTAAGCCAAACTTCAGCAATAAGCTTGTTTTAATTGAACATTTACACAATGTTACAAAAAACATGAATTCCACTTTTTTATTTTCATTTATTATATTTTGTGTTTACCATTATTAATTTAAAGCTCAAGGTTCAGCCAGCAGTGATATAAAACATGAATGTTACAGTAGTCCAAAACTACACTGATGATTTCATCTCTTTTTGTCCTTTAGCTCGTTCTTTTTTAATAAGAGATAACTGGACCAGAGCAGATGAGTTCCAGAGTTGCTCTGTGTAGGTTCTGCATGTCCAGAAATTCTCACAGCGTTGTTGAGATGTTAACTTTGCACATTATTTTTGGAAGGTTTATAATGTCTATTTCCATCAGATCATCAGAAAAGCTGTGGTGAAATTCACTTGTGTCGACATTCGTGAATGTCAGGATTCTGTTTCAACATCTGGACACCTTTCAAACCTCAGTGGCTCCATGTCTGACCTAAAGCTGAATGAAAGACGATTATATCACGTGTGTTTTTATCTTTGCAAAACAACAAGTTAAACTGGGTCAAGTTTCTCTGTTACATCCGTCAGGCCCTCCGTATCAGTTCCAGAGTGTTATGTCCTCCTCTGCTCCCACAGAAGTCCTGGTTTCACCCAGCAGGCAAAGAAAGCCCTGCAGGATCGGATCAGCTGTTGGATCAGTGAAGTTTGTCCACGGTCTGAGGTGGATCCCTCCAGGACCATCTGGAAGCTCCAGTGTTGTCTTGCCTTCTACACAGACAGCCTGTTGGTGAATGAAGCAGGGATGGTTCAGGAACTGTGGAAAGTCTGGGACCACTTCACGGTCGGTCCTGAAGGACGGCCTGTCAGAGAAGCTGCTCCATTAGACATTTACATTGATACTTACAGAGTAATTACAAAGGTACTTACAGAGTAATTACAATGATACTTACAGAGTAATTACAGGGGCTGCTGTAGCTTGGTGGTCAGTGGTGATCTTGTAATCCTGAGGTTGCTAGTTCAAGCCCAGGTTTTGTCAGGAAAGGCCTCCAACGTAAAACAACTGCCAAATATTTCATGCAAGTTTGCTCACTGAAGTGACCCCTGAGGAAGGGAAAAGCCAAAAGAAACTTATGTACTTACTCTTACTTACAAAGTATTTACATTGGTACTTACAGAGTAATTACAGATATACTTACAGAGTAATTACATAGGTACCTATAGATTAATTACAATGGTACTTACAGATTAATTACAATGTTACTTACAAAGTCATTGTATGTACAAAGTAATTATAAGGGTACTTGCAGAGTATTTACAATAGTATTTACAGCATAATTATAATAGTACTTACAGCATAATTACAGTGGGACTTTACAAAGGTACTTACAGAGTCATTACAATGATACAGTATAATCATAATAGTACTAACAGAGGAATTACAAAGGTACTTAAGGAGTAATTACAAAGGTACTTATCAAGTACAGTAATTAGGTACTTACAGAGCAATTGCAATGGCACTTAGAAAATAATTACAACAGTACTTACAGATTATCTACAAAGGTATTTACAGAGTAATTAAAAAGGCTCTTACAAGGTACCAGTATTTACAGAGTACACTATTAGGTATTAAGTACTTATGGGGGTACTTACACAGCTACATACAAAGTAATTATAAAGTATGTACAAGGGTACATACATGGTTCTTAGGGGTAATTATGGGGTACATTAGGGGAAAATGCAAGGTATGTAAGAGGGTACTTGCAGTGTATTTACGGTTTATGTAAAAGTGTATCTACTTGTTGGTGTCTGCTGTTCACGCTGTGTGGTTTTATGTTCAGCGACACCTGTGGTGGTGGTGATGTTAAGGCTTGTGTAATTTTAAAGGCTGTGTCAGCGTTACATAATCTGAAGGCTGGGTGTGTAGGATTATAAGAAAAAAATTCAAAAGCCATTCGGTCATCCATCAGCCGTTGTGCAACAGAATGAATAGAACGCTTTGATAAGTTTTGTTTAGGTGGGGGAGAGTCCAGTTTTCCACAAAGTGGAAAACCGGATCAGACCGGTTCTTTTATTCTGCCACTGTACATGGATTTACAGCTGCTTTGTTTTAACTTGGCATTAACGTTCTAGATAAATCTTAACATGTCCTTAGCTGGTTTTATTGACCACGTCACAGAAAATTTGTTTTCCAAATAGAAAAAGAAAAGTTTGCTCAGACCATCAATACAGTCTTTATTTTATAAACCTCTCAGATGCCCACAGAGCTGAAATCCATTCAAGTTCTGGTTGTTAATCATCCAACATTTCTACAATGATTGCACAGTTTTGTATTTTTTTTTTTTTATATCTACAAAAAGCTGTGGTTTTATCATTAGGCATGGTTTACTGAAAGTACTGAAAGTGCAGTTGGTACTTGGAATTCAGAGTTGGCATTATCTTTGGTGAAGATTCAATCTGCTGCTTCCTTAGAAAGATAACTTTTACTAATTGGCTTTTTTATGTACAGTATATGAATATTTCTGTTCACTGTCCTGAGATGACTTCTGTTGTGACGCTGCTAAATAAACTGAAATGAATCATCCAACCTTTCAGTCTGCCGTGTGCTGAAAGGCACCATTGAACCAAAGATCATTTTAGATAAAAGTTTAACGAGTTAAACATTAACATTAATTGAAAAGTTGTAAAATATTCCACATATTGACTAACAGAAGTTAAACAGTTCATTTCCTGAATGATAATTCAACAGTTGTATTTTGTCTCCTAGAAACAACAGATTAATTTATTTGGAACTAAAAGCAGAAAACCTGATGTGGTTTCAGAAACTGGCAGCAGACTGTCGGGCTGCAGGCTACAGCGGGGAGCTGGTTCCTGTCAAGTGCGATCTGACCAGCGTGGAGGACATTGAGTCCATGTTCTCGACCATCAAAGCCCAGCACGGAGGCGTGGACGTGTGCATCAACAACGCCGGCCTGGCCCACCCCGAGCCTCTGCTGAGCGGCAAAACCAACGACTGGAAGAACATGCTGGACGTGAGAACTCTTATCTTAGAAATGTGTTTTGGTTTGGGCCCATCTGACTGTGTCACAGCTCCAGAGTTTGGAGAGGAAATCAGGAATGTTCTCGTTTCTTCAGATAAAATCCAGTAACAGCTTCTGAGCAAAAATATTAGAGGGGCGGACATGAATATCCAGAACATTTTTATGAATTATGTTACATTTTCCGAGATGAACAATCTATATAGGTTGCTTAATATTTAATTAATTGTTATTGCTTGTGTGTGTGTGTGTGGGGGGGGGGGGGGGGTGTCTACAAGATTTATGCCTAATTTCTCCCTTTGCTTGAAAAACTATCAGGTTTAATGAATCAAAGAAAGAGACGCCTCCCATCCACTGCAGAGTTTTTTTTTTTTGTTTTTTTTTAATTGGATTTCTAATTTGGTTTGAAGTAATAATTCTGAAATAAAACTCCAGATTAACAAAGTTAAATAGGAGGGGGAAAAAAGTTCAGTGAAGTAACTAAAATAATGTAAAAGTAAAAATGATGTAATAATACATCATCACTGAACCAAATACAAGATTCAAGTGGGAACTGAACCACTGCTTCAACCAATGACCCACCACAGAGTTGTTTAAATAAGGTCCATGTTGATGGGAAATTTCCAGTTATTTGACTTTCCTCTGTTCTCCTCAGTTTTCTCTTCTGATCCCTTCTGTCTGCTTGCAATGGATATAGCATATAGCATATATATATAGCATATCTCCACTGTTGGACTCAGCAGGTTTCACTGCAGCTAGTCCTGGGTTTGAACTCGTGGTAGAGGTCCTAATGCACTAAACTCAGCAGAATGTGTCCTCAGAGCAGAAAATCAGGTGCCTCAAATTTAAATATTGGATCTGCCCGTTTGGATTAACGGCCGCACATTCAGATCCGCTTGATGAATGTAGAACGGCGCCACCCCATAACATCAACCAAGTAAAAAAAAAAAAAAAAAAAACGAGGATGAATCGCTGAAAATATTTTATAGTTCCACTAAAAATTATGAAAATACCTGTAGTTGTAAATTGCACAGAACAAAACATTACTCAGCAAGCTCAGTAAGTAATTTACACTATTAGGAGGAAATACTTGGTGGGGCAGTTTAATTTTTTGCCCTGTGGACCGGCTGCCACTAATAATATCACAAAAATCTGTGGTTAGTCATGTGTTCGCTTTTTTAAAGCGGTTTTGCTCATAAGTGTTTCCACAGGCGGTCTATATTCTGAATTGATTACAGATGAAACAAAAGAGCGTGTGGGTGAGTTGTTAAAGCTAAATAAATACATAAATAAATAAAATTAAAAAAGCAAAGTCCTGAGATGACAGCAAAATACAGGTTAAAAGTACCAAAACACAAGCTAAATGTCAAAAGTAAGAAAAGACTAGCTAAATGTTACAGATAACAAATGGTAATAGGTAAAACTAGCACAAGGCTGGCTAAATTTCTAAAAATAAATTAAAAAGCAAAACATGGACTAAAATAATCAAAAGTAGCAAAAGTTAGCTAAAAGCTAAAGTAGCAAAAGACTAGCTAAAGGTAGTGTAGGATAACAAAAACAGAGCAAGTTGCTGAAGCAGATTTCAGAGAGAACAATTAAGGAAATATAAAGATTTCAAAGTGGTAAAATATTTTCAAATAACCTAAATATTCTGAAAAGTACAAACATAAAAGCCAAAACTCACAGCATTCATCTACTGAATGAGCTGAACACTTTGGTATTAGAATTGTTAAAAAGGCAGAAAGTATTAGATTGTTAAAAAAAAATGCAAACATTAAAACAGGAAAACAACATGATTTTTGAGTTTGCGTTTCATCCAGAACGTTGTATTTCAAAGAACAAGACATTTAATACAGTATCTGATCAAACTGCCGTAGATAAAAATGCTTCCATTACCATGGAAAAGTTCACGTATTTTATTTAACCTTTAAATAAGTAAGTTCACTCAATAAGACATTGGAAGAAACTGTTGAACAGAAACCATAGCATAAAGAATTTTTGTGTTGTCTGGTTGAATCCAGATGTTTTCTTCATGGTTTGTGTTTCTGCAGGTGAACGTTCTGGCTCTGAGCATTTGCACCCGTGAAGCGTACCAGTCCATGAAGGAAAGAAACATCGACGACGGGCACTTCATCAACTTGAACAGGTTAGATGATGCACAAATGATATCCTTCCATCAGTTATAAATATGATCATGATCACAACGCAGACCTTAACTGACTCTCAGAGCAGACAGTGTGAGACATGTCAGCTAGAAGCTGCTTACATGCACATCGACTCTTGTGTACAGTATATCCAAACCAATTTGTTCCATTACAAAGCAAAAACAGATTCTAGAATCTCAACAAAATCTTTTTTACCTGTTTGTCAGAACATTTTCTCTTGATGTGGAAGAGACTAAAACCATGAAGAGGTTGAAAACACAACTTGTACACTAAATATGATCACAAAATACTTACGTTTTTCAGATTTCTTGGATAATCAGATAATTTTTTTTATTAATACACCGGGTACCAAAACCAATGCAACAGCCCTTAAACCAGTATAACAGAACTAAAACCAGTACAACATGTACTAAAACCAATACAACAGCTCAACCAGTGTAACAGGTACTAAAACCAGTACAACATATACTAAAATCAATACAACAGCTCTTAAACCAGTGTAACAGGTACTAAAACCAGTACAACATATACTAAAATCAATACAACAGTTCTTAAACCAGTGTAACAGGTACTAAAACCAGTACAACAGATACCAAAACCAATACAACAGCCCTTAAACCAGTGTAACAGAACTAAAACCAGTACAACAGATACTAAAACCAATACAACAGCTCCAGTGTAACAGGTACTAAAACCAGTACAACATGTCCTAAAACCAATACAACAGTTCTTAACCAGTGTAACAGGTACTAAAATCAATACAACAGCCCTTAAACCAGTGTAACAGAACTAAAACCAGTACAACAGATACTAAAACCAATACAACAGCTCCA
>JARVLU010001196.1:29746411-29762384 GCA_031762415.1 Simpsonichthys santanae | reverse complement strand
AGTGGGTATATTGGTAGAAGGATGTTAGAAATGCAGCTGCCAGGAAAAAGACAGAGGAGATGTATGGATGCAGTTAGAGAGGACATGGAGGTAGTTGGAGTGAGGATGCAGAGGAAAGAGTGAGGTGGAGGATGGCTCACTGTGACGACCCCCTGAAGAGGGAAAGGCCAAAATAAGATTTCACCAGATGCTTAAGAGAACTATTTCTGATTTACAAATATGATCTGGCCAAGAAAAAAATGCATCAATACCTTGTACAGAACCACGTATGAAAATAATGTCCAAGAATAAATATGTGCATGAAAAATGATGTGCGAACAAAATATACAGGTATTTATAAAATTATGAATTCATGTGCCAAAGTAAACATTTATTCTTTCTTTTAAAATTAATATCAGTACTGTAAACTTTAAAACTGTTGGGAGTTCAAGTTTAAAATTAATTATCAGTAAAGACATCAAGTTGAGCGGTTACAAGTTTTTTTTTTTTTTTTTTGTGTGAGAGTTAAAAATAATTGAAGTTTGAAAAGTAATGTACTGTATTTAAGAAAATAAATAAATAAATAATCTAACAACCAACACAGAGCCTGAAAGACTCATTCTTCAGCTGATACCATAAGCCAAGTCTTCTCTTTAGGGATCACATTATTACTAAAGTACTACAGTATTTTCTAAAACTTTTAACCCCGTTTCTTTTACATATTTAAAATAAATAAACACAAAATAATAAAATATTTCTGCTTTCATTATTTTTTGCAACACATAATAGAATCCCAAATTCTCACTCTTTTTAAATCCAACACTACAGATCATGATTCAATGAAACCAGTGAGAATTTAGTGAATAATTTCTAAAACAACAAAAATATCCGTTCAAGCAACAACTTTTGTTAGACGCACATTTCAGTTCATGAAAGGGTGTAGTTTTATTTATTCTCATTAAAACACAGTTCCAAAAGTTCAAAATAAATTACAATGTAAAACAGCTTTAGCAGATACGATCACAGTTAATTTAATAATTCATAACAGACACCAAATGGAAAAATAAAGGACTTTGTATATAAGTACACATAATATAACACCAAATACTGTAGCAGCAAGAAAATATGCACATTTCAAAGACGAAAATTAAAGATGGCTATGTGAAAATAAACCGTGAATCACACTAAACCTAACAAAACCAGAGCAACAAAAACACATTTAGCACTTCATTTAGATTTGCCTTCAAGTAAATGAAACTGGATTTTGTTAACATCGTTTCTTGTAAGGGAACAAATGTACATGTCAGTCTACCTCCATCACAGCAATACCAGCTGTGCTGTGGTATTAAATCTTCACATTATCTTTGGTCTTGCTGAATAGGCTTATATAAAACACCTGTAAAGCCCAAAGAGTGTTAAATCAAGTTTAAGCTCCCACTATAAACAAAATCAGTTTTAAGTTTTTACATATTCAAAAACAACAACCTACATCAAATGTATTGCAAAGCTTATCCAGCAGAATTACAAGGTATTTAAGACAAAAAGAGAAAGAAGTTTTAAATAAGACACCAACTGGAGAGCCAAAACCTCAAAGATCACCATACATTTAAGATAAAAGTTAGTTTCTGTTTACTGTGGGGCTGAAAGCTCCACAGCTGCTAAAGTTTCACTGCAAACCCTTGAATGTCTTTATTGTAAATTTTAAATTGTTCTTTTTAATGATAAAATAAAATAAAATCTACATTTGGATGATTCTTACCTATTTTTATACTTGCATTCTAGAGAGGCAAACAATAATGTTGCAGGGTTTCAGTTTGGCAAAACAAAGACTGTATCAGGAGCACAATCAGATAAAAGGCAAACATGTTGAAAGGAAAACAGACAATCTGCCAAGAACATCGGGTTTGGAGATTCCACAGGCAAGAACATCCAAAGCCCAACCAAACACACCCAAAGAGTTCAAGATGTCTCCGAACTTTGAATCTCATTCAGAATCTGTGGAGGAAAAACTGTTGGCAAAGACTCCAGCCAGTCTCAAAAAACAGAAGATCCTACAAAGGTGGTCCAAAATCCTTAATTCCAAGTGATCCTTTGAGATATCTAAAATAGTCTAACACCTTCTTCTGTCATTAAAAAAATAGTTTATTTAAAATCTTGAAACAGGGTTAGATTTGATTATTGATGTAGAAAAGCATCATTCAAAATCTTGTCAAAATGGGAAAAAAATAAAGCGTATACAACATAAAGCTGCAAACTATTTGACTTGTCTGAAGATCCTATATCCGAATGCTCCCAGGTCTTGAGCTAAAACCAAAAGATAAAATAAAAGATTCTGATCAGAAAATGTGCTTTATCCAAGTGGCTCATTTGGACTAATAAAACATAACTGGTAAAGCCATTCAAAATACAGGTGCATATTACCCAGGATAAGGAGGAGGTGGGGCGTCATGCGGTCCATTTCCTGAGATCGCCTCAAAATATGAAGGTAGACCAGGGGGGTTTACTTCCTCCAAAGGAGGGGGAGACGCCGGAGGAAGCACAGGCTGTCTGGAGACCTCTTCTAACCTTTGCATTATTAGAGAAGCACTGCTCCTTCTGGGACGTGCCTGAACAGAACTGTGGGGAAGAGACCACGTTACCATTTTGTCATTTTATGACCAAACTGATGCATTTAGGTACAAAACAGAAATGTCCATTTGCTCTGTTACAGAGTTTGATTAATTCCCCAGCACAGAGTAATATTGTATATGCTGTTGCTCGTCAGACAGGCCCCCCTCCCTCTCGGTTTTCAAATCCCGTTTAAAGACCCACTACTATTCCATTGCTTTCAACACCAGTTGATCTGTGTTTGGTCGTTATATTTATTATCTGCAACGATTTTATGTCTATATTCTGTTTTGTTTTTTTACTTCATTTTGTATGTTGCCTATTTGTTGCCTGTTTGTTTGCTGTTTTAAGTGCTCTATAAATAAAATGGTATGGTGTGGTAGAAAACCCGTGAAAGAATGGGTCCGTGAAAGTTGAACCGCGAAGTATCAAGGGACTACTGTATCCAATTTAAAACAAATATACTGCCTACACAAGCTTAGAATTCATATTGAGTGTCTTTTAGTGTCTCACTGACTCCTGTTATAAATCAACTCTTGGACAAAACAACATTTATACTTTCAAATTTGAAGTCGTATACTGTGGACAAGTTGTACATTTGAGTCCTGAACAAAACTCTTCTGAGCAGCAGACTTATTTGTTTTGATTTAATAAAAACCAATCTAAATCTTTGGTTTGACTTTAGGCTCCTGTCGGTGCTCAGGATGAACTGTGGGTAATTTCATGACCTAAATGATATAAAAATATTGCCTGCATTGCTAACCCTCTGCGGCAGCTTTCTGAAAACATGTTGATGTAAACAAAGCTGCTGTGAAGTGTCTGGATCGTCTGTTTTCAGGACCTAACGTGAACAGTCACTGTATTTTAGCCTGACTGAAGACAATGTGTTGTTCTTTTGTCAGTCAGTAAAGCAGCAGTTTAATTAAAGGATGGTGAGAGCTGCTCTTTGGATACACAGCAGTCTTCTTTGTGCTGGGCTTTGGCAAGGAGAGAGACCTCTCCGTTGTGTTGCAGTAAAATGTGATTTATGCAGAGACCAGCTGCTCATCCTCCTTTATTTTGCTACCATTAGCTCATGTGTCTGTAGATGCTGCTACATTGTAAAACTTGAGCTCTAAGTGGCCTTTGATTAACGTCACACCTCTGTCGGCCAGGCCCAAAATAAATTCTCTTTAAAATTGATCTGTCCCTGTTGGCCTCTGGGGTGGGCGAAACTAATCTTGGTGGTTTTAAAGCTCATAAAATAAACCGTAGAAAGCACAAGAGGACATCGGTTCACAGGAATGATGTGCCATTAGCACTAGCTTACAAATCTCAGGAGATTTCTCATCTTCCACAGGACTGGAGTAAAAGGAAGTCAGTTCATACTGAAAGGGCGGCACGGTGGTGCAGTTGGTAGAGCTGTTGCCTCTTGGTGAGAAGGTTGCCGTATCGAATCCCGGCTGGGACCTTTATGAGCAGAGTTTGCACATGTTCTCCTTGAATGCATGGGTTTTCTCCGGGTACTCTGGTTTCCTCCCACAGACCAAAAACATGCATGTTAGACTGATTGGTAACTCTAAATTGTCCCTAGGTGTGAGTGAGAGAGTGAATGGTTGACTCTTTTGTCTCTGTGTCCCTGTGATGGACTTGTGACCTGTCCAGGTGTCCCCCCGCCTCTCGCACAGTGACGGCTGGGTTATGGGCACCAGTGACCAAAAGAATCGTGTTAAGATAACGGATGGATGGAAGTTCATAATGAAACGTAAAAGTGTTCATTTTTTTCCACATTTTAATGGTGATCTAATATGAAAAAACATCCTTCATTGGATTTTAAAACATTTTCTAGTTGTTGAATCACAACAAAAATAAAACTTGTCTGATTGGTGTCTATTGAACAGGATCTCTCATGTCACTTTAATCCTAACTTAATCCATTTTGATGTAACAAAATATTTCTACATCGAGTATCCCAACTAATCAGGCCAAGTATGTCAAAACTGAATGTTTATTATAAAAGAAAAGGTTTATCCCTGGATTTACTGGGTCTTAACCTCCTAAACACTGTTAACCATCTGTCAGATGTTCTGACCATAAAGAATGGTAATAAGATTTGTGTCACATGTTTACAGGAGAGATGATTTGACAAGAATATCGATACCTCTTTGGCTAAATACGAAGCTAACACAGTTTGTGACTTTGTTTAATAAAAGCTGGCATTACCGGTAATCACTAGCCCGGCTTTGTTCTGAAGCTTTTGTGTGGATTAAACAAACAACTTATTAGGTGTTTAACTAGTAGGCATTAGAGGTGTTAATAAGCAGGTTTTAAACTAATGCGAAGTAGCAGCTTCCTCCTGTTTGCAGTTTTCTGGTTGCTTTTATTTATTTGACGGATCTTGGTATGCTAATTTAATAAATCAGCAAAAAGAATAGCTGTTGTACTCTGGTCTAAAACAATACATACAGTGTGAAACTTAAACAAATTTAATCTGACATCACAACTTAGACCTTCCATGTTGTCAAGCTATGAACTTAAACAAATTTAATCTGACATCACAACTTAGACCTTCCATGTTGTCAAGCTATGTGCTAGGCTAAGCTAAAGGCTAACCATGGCCCGATAAAGACACAATGATATTTATCTAAATAAAGACAGGCATTAATGTCTAGCTTGGCTTTGTATGAAAACTGTAGTAACGATTAAATTAAAATTTATTATGTGGTTTGTTAAGAAGCATTAGAGCCCAATAAAAGGCAGATTTTAAGCTGAGTCAAGCTAACAACTGCTATAGCGTTAGTTTTTCTGACTAGCGCAGCATAAAGAAACTTATAGCTCAGCTCTATCTAAAAATAACATATTTTTATTTCTTAGTAAAAGCAAAGCTGGTTGTGTTTTGTTTTATAGCTGCTTTAAGGATTAAATGAATAAAAGGTGGTTTGATAGAAAGCATTAGGGATGTTATAAAAGTCCCTTTTAAACTGAGCCAAGCTAAACATTTAATTTAGGTTTTAGTCTGATAGTTTTTAAAAGCGATTTAAAAGATTCTTGTATCATTTCTTTAGCATGATTAGTACACTGTATCTTGATCCAAAAATAACAGTACAGTACTGTATTTCTAAAAATGTAGTAGTATCACAAATTTCTTTATTGAAAACTAGCAGATTGTGTTTCTAGTTTTTAGACTAAGCTAAGCTAATTGCTAACTCTAGCCTTAAAAAGACACAACACAATGTTTTTTCCTGCATGTATTCATTTTTAAGGCTTATGGTCATGAAAAAGCATTGTGCATAATGCATACATACATGCAGCTTAAGAAATCTCTTTAAATTGATCCTCTGTTTGTTAGCGAGCATTATTCTTTAATACATTTTGTCACTGCAGATACTACACTGATTAAAAATGCACGGCATCCATTCTTTCTTTCTTTGACAGACAACTCGTACAAAAGCTGGAAGCACGTTTCTGCTTTCACACCTAATTTACATTAGTGCTGTGATTTCACGCTGTGCATCTCGAGGATTGTGACTCCGGTGGCTGATTCATTAAAGCTGCTCAAAGGAAAAAAGGAGTGACTGTGTCTGGTGCTGCCATATGCAAACAGTTGGCGAGCATCTCTCCTTTCAACGAGCCATGCTATTCTTTGGCAATCTCAGATCCTCCCATTTCATGGCAGGCGTTCACCAGCTTAGTGTAGCACCTCGAATCCAGCCACTGCCGCTTCGGATAGTTCTTTCAAGCAGAAACCTGCCTTCTGACTTGAAGCTAAAATTAGACCAGCCATCTGTGATGTAAAACAGCCAAAATTTACACGTGCATGGGGAAAAAAACTCCTTTAAAGCAGTTAAGTGCTTCCATTTGTTGCTGAATAACACAACTGTTTTGATCTTTTGCAGCGTCTGAATCCTCATTTTTGTGTGAAAGTGAGTAGTAAAACGGAGAGTGGGATGTTTCGCACCTAACACAACCTTGACGGCAGCTTTTAGCACTTTTCCACAGACCAGCAGGTCCTTCTCACGTGTGTGACGTGGTAAAACTCAGGACTTGCACTGATTTATAAATGCAGTTCTCCACGAACCACATTTGAACCAGATCAGACGTAAAGGATCTCTTTAGAAGCTTCCTCTTCCTTTCATGTGTGAAATGTGGGCCCTCGTTTGCGTGGGCGCCTCCGTTGTGGTGGTCTCTCATTTTCGCCGTGTTCTTCGTGGGTGTAGGTGTTCGCTCTCATGCAGGCATGAGCTCATCTCCTCGAACAACCGTTGGGACTCTTGTCAGCCCTCCACCCAGTAAATTAATACAGAACGCCCTAAAAGATTTCATTACTTTTGCTGCTGTAGTTGTACAAAAGCCATCTGAACACTGACTTTTAACTTTTAAACAGATGTATTAGGTTGTTTCTTGGTTTTGTGTCATGCTGGTTGTTGTCTGACATTTTAAAAATCTTCAAAATGAGTTGAACGATTGTAAAGTTTATACTTTTTAGGCTAAAGAGGCTGTCATGACATACAGCTCCACTGATTGTCAACGTGTGAGAAAAATAAGAGTCACTTCATTAGACATTTTTGGACTAATGTAACTTATACAGGAGCAAGATGGTAGCTGACAACATTACTAACTCAAAACCTGCTGGATCCATGAGGTAGAGGTCCACAACTATCACCACGGAGATGGAGGGTCCTGCTGCAGTTTCTTTCATCACAGATTGAGTTGATTCTTTCGAGGCATGTTGGTCAATGCAAAATTCCTGACAGGGTGCATGCAGAGGGCAGAGAGCTTCCCTTTTTATATCTGATGTTGCATGATTGTCGCAATACGCTCCAACATGTCCTGCATAAGTTCAGCATAAGTTACATTAATGTTGATCATAAACTCTGCATTAGTTAAAACTGCTGACATAAACTTGTGTAAGTTGTGTACAGTATAAGCTACGTATAAGTTATGAATAGGTTATTCAAATGTTATTTATATTTGTTGAACTCATTAGTGTATTTGTCCAAAAGAGGCTTCCAGTTGATTTGTTTTGTTCCATCTTTAGCAGATGCCAGCCTGGTGGATAAAAGTTTTAGGGTGCATTCACACACCAGCCCTGTTGTCCTGAACTCTAGTCTGTTTGCCTAGGAAGTCCGGTTCATTTGGGGAGGTGTGAACGCACCATCAAACTCTGTCACAGAACAAAAAGGCGAACTCTGGCCCACCTAAAAACCTAGGTCTCGGTCCAGTAGAAGAAAACTCTAGTGCGGTTCGAGTACAGTGTGAATGCAAGCAGACCGGACGCCGCTCCGCAAGCATCAAGTGGACTACTACTACACATGATGATCTCTGTTTGGTCATTATATGCAAACGCACCGGCTCAAATGTAAACAAAATGTTATGAATATTGGTCCCCAACCGAACCGAGTCTACTGGAGGATCAGGTGTGAAAACAACCTTAGTGTTGCAGGGCCTTGAAGGTCTATACGCCCACCAAGTTCCTTTGCTTTAAGCACAACTTGCTCGTAAATTACCACCAATACAACCGTACAAGACCTGACTGCTGCCTCTTCAAGGAGCTGCTTTACAATAACGTGTATGAATCATCCATTCGTGTAATGCCACTCTACGGGAATTCACTGCAATGATTTTGCAACAGAAGTCTTGCGTAACAGCCAGACCTTCATTGGAAATAAGAACTTGTATGAACCGGCTAACCTGGCTAAATGAAGGTCTTATTAATATAACTGGGGTTCCTTAAAGCAGAGTTAAGCTCACGAGCTGCTGCTGCCCACTTTGTAGATTCCCAGCAGTATTCTTTTAATCATCCACCTGACACTCATATTCACCCGAATGTTTAACGGACTTTGATTTTATCAAACACCAGCTGTGACTTAAGAGCAAACCTTTAGTAGATGATGCCTATAAATTCATAAAGTTAACCCGGAGCCGACCGAGGCTCTGGATTAGCCCTTCCTAGTATAAACATGCCCACTCTGATATGGACTCCATGTCACAGTCCAATCATGCTGATGGAGGACGACAGCGCCGGGGGATTATAACTAGTTGTAAGCTCTGCCTACCCTCCACTCACACTTAAGAGTGGATTATAGCAACACGCAGGCTTCCCTTCAGCTTGCAGATGGCTTCTCCTCCTCCTCCTCTCTCTGACCCCTCGTATTCACCCACCCTTCCTTCCTCTCTCTTTTTTATTTTACTTCTGAATCCAGCCTTCAAGCAGGTGGCTTTTTATTATCTACAGTTTGCTTTTATAACCGTATGTCTAAGCTGCCTTTATGGAAATATTATGACTCACGCTTCCTAATTGCTCATAAATCCAAATGGACTGATTTCACCTCGTGAAGGAGGTTAATTTGGTCCAGGAAATGTGGGCTTGTTGTGAGGATAAACCTGATAAAAATACACATCGCTTGTAAATGTGACCCCATGAGGAATGGCACAATGTTGCGTGCTTTATACTTTGTTTCCAGGAATAAGGTCATTAGGTCTTTACATAATGCATCCTTCTGGTATTTTTAACGTTATACAGTATAAGCCATAAATCTATTATTGTTTGAAAATGCAAGAGTTGATATACACGTACTATAAAACTTTATCTAGCTACTACAAAGCTTTTGTTTTTGGAAATAAAATCCACCTGAAACTTTCCGAGCTAGCTTGCAGATGGCTTTTGCTCACAAACGTCCACACAGTTAGGCGACCCGCACACAGAAGTGAATATTACATAAGAGATGACGGCATAAGCAGCGATGTCCCCAGGTGTTCTGATCCACAGCGTTTGTGAGGTCAGAGCATTGTCTCCATGTTGGCACAAAAGCAACAACAACAACAAAAAGTACAGCATCAGAATCCAAAATGCGTTTTGTTCTGTTTTCGTTGGCAGCGACGGTGCAGCTTGTAGTAAAATCCTCCCTTTAATGTTTATTTTTTCTCTATCTTGGTCCACGCTCGGTCTCTGCGAGCGTTCCATGGGGTGCAGGAGGCGAAGCCAGGGAAAGAGGCCAGACATCCACCCACACACAAACACACGCTGCTCGTAGTGCCTTTCTTCCACTTGCATCATCTTTCTTTCTCTTTGCCAAAGCAATACGACAAAAATAGTCATTCTTCTCCTCCATAAGGAAACGTAACACGGAGAGGTTCACCTATTACAGATGTTTGAACCACATGAATGTATGCGACGAGCGGTTTGATTTTCCGCCTGTCTTTTCAGAGTCACATGTGATTTATGGCTGATGAGCGTGACCTGCAGACTGTTGGCTATTGTTCCTTTTTATGAAACGGCTGTCGGAGGCCGTTTGAGGAAGGCAGGAAGAATTTAGCAGGTGTCAAGTTCTGGACTGTGATGCTCCGACCTCTGACATATTTGTAGACTGTAAACCCGTATTAAAAATAATGTCCTCTTTGCATCAAATTAAGAACATATTGCAAGTTGTTAATATTATATGGAAACTGTAACTTTTGTACAGTTTGTTGTCACTCTGCTAAACTTTGTCACACCACCTGTTTGGTGAAATAAGATCAGTTAAAACTGCAAGACGTTCCCTCTATAAAGCAACAAAAATGATAAATGAGAACCCTGTGCCAAAATTTTTTTTAAAAAGAGTCACATAAAAGTTTGACCTTAGAATACGCACCCGTTAACAGGTTTAGACGCTTTGCTCTGCGGTGGAACAACTGTTGGTGATACGTAAAGAAGTAAAGAAGATGATCGTTCTGCAAGATATCCGCACTTTTTTGTTTGTTTTGTTGACAAAGAAAGTACGGTAGCTGAAGTTAACCAGACATGTACTGATCTGCAGCCGCCGGCTCCAACCCGTCGACTTTCTCAGCTTCTCAAATAACAATGGCTGTTTGAGCTTTTTACTCTTTTCATGAGACAGTAAGCGACCTAAATGATAAAATGTTAGTTTTTGGAGTGTGGTTCTGTGCAGTACGTATGAGCAGTCAGTAACTAATAGGGGTGTAACAATACATTGATTTATTGATATATCGATTAAATGATTAATGATTCAATTATATTGTGGCAAAACTAAAACATCAGTTATCATCATCTTTAAAATATGCTTTTATTTTGAAATTCCCAATGCACTTCTGTATCAACTTTTCCATGTGCGGCTGCGCTCTGCGGCCGCCTCAGCAACATGGCAGACGAGGCAGAAAACACAGAAAATGAAATTCACTCTCCTGCTAGATCTAAATCAACACTGTGGAAATATTTTGGATTTTGACAGAAGGACGTCTCAACAGACAAACTCATGTCGTGTGCAACAGGTGCCAGTGTGAGTTAAAATACTCTGGAAACAACAAATTTGACCATTCACCTGAAGAAGAAACAGCGTTGATAGCTATGTTATGTAAGCTCAATGTCTGTTTTTGTTTCTTTATAACTGAAAGGTAATCAGGATACTTTTAAGTTAACTGGTTTAAAAATGCACTTAAACATGAGAAATGTGAGACTATACTGAACAGGTTGTTTATTTTTATTTTTTTCGTTAATTAAGAAAAAATGTTTTTTTTTTTTATTTAAATGCCTGGTGCCTGCAATAACAGAAATAAAATGGTTGAATCACATTTGAATTGGTTTTGTAAATTTATTTATATGTAAATGAGATGGGCATTTGATATCGCAATGTATCAATCGCAAACTTGTGAATCGTATAGAATCGAAATCGTATCGTGACAGACTTTGTGATATCGTGACAAATCGTATTGTCATACAAACAAATCAATATAATATCGTATCATGGTAAAGCTGGTAATTTCCATCCCTAGTATCTAATCTGTAATCACGAGGTTAGAGTATTCCCCCTTTTTTTTTTTAATAAGTTTTGATGGAAATTTGCTTAAGAAGGTGTGGGAGGTCTTTTTTGTCTCCCAGTGAAACATAGAAAAAGTGTTTTTAAGTTAGCACATGATTAATTTATTGTTTTTGCTAAAGTCTCGTTTGACGAAATGCTTTGTTGCTTTTTTTTCCCCTTACATTAAAAACGTTAGACATTTAATCAGTTCATACCTGGTTGAACAAAGCTGGCATAAACGGCGACATAGTTTCATCGCTGCACCACCGCTCACCAACTCAGCTCTGTGACTACCATTTGTCCTGGCACTGGTGTGCAACAAGCTCAATCCACACAGTGCCATTTTCTTGACTAGTGTATTTTTCAGACTATAAGGCGCATTAAGCGAAACAAAAAAGTCAGATAAGTCAAATTCTATTCAACTCCTTCACAATAACTCTCAACTTTGTTCAGTTGTACCACATGAAATCAGTTCAACGTCAGTAAGCACAACCAGATTTAATAAATAAGGCACACCAGATTATAAGGTTCACTGTCGATTTTTGAGAAAATTAAAAGATTTTAAGTGCGCCTTATAATCTGAAAAATACAGTACTAAAAAAGTTATTTTGAGCTGTTTTAGAGGAGAAGCACACTGATGCTCATAAGTACTCCATTTTAAATCAAATCTGATGATGCATTCCTTCAGTATTTGGAAGATTAACTATTTTAGTCCTTCCCTTTTAACTTTTTAACAGCCTGAAGTTGCCCAACACTCACAGGATGACTTTGACTTCCTGTTGGGTTTTGCACAACAAACAAAGTCGAGTTTATACTCAACATAATCTCCAGAAAACCTCAGGTGTAGACAGCTTATTGTGTAGACATTAAGTCCCGCACAAGAAGTTCTGACAGCATCACTCAGTGCTGACGCCAAACACAGAAGTCCTCGTTCCGCCAGATGTGTCATCGCACGCCGTGAAAGTAGACACCGCTCCTCCCTTTTTCAGATAAATTAGGGCTAAATCTGCCGTGGGCGAAGCGTATCTGGTTCCACAGGTAGAAACACCTCCCACCCTCACTGCTGTTACTCCTACCCTTTGTCATGAGGAGGAGGAGTAGAGCAGCTCCTGCTGCCTGTCACAGGAAGCCGTTTTCGTTGAGCTCCATTGGCACAATAGTGGGCGGAAATAAGTAGGTCAGTTTCTGGAGGCTATCGGGACACCTTTGGGCTGTTCTACAAAGTATTACCAAAACCGCACCGAAGTTACGTTGTGCAGATGTCAGATTAAACTTTTTATGTGGGCTATTTTAAGCGCTTGCAGCAGAAACGCCTGACAGAAGCGCTTCTATTTTTATTTGGAAGAAATTAAAACAGAGCGATTGGCTTGACGGCTGCAAAAACAGAAGAATGCACCGTTAAATCTTTGGAGAAACAGTCAGCTCGGTGCTGTCTGTCACACGACTTGTTTGTCCTCTTGACATCCACATGCTGTGCACACGGTGTTTGGATGTAGCTCAGGCACTTTATCTGCTGTTCTGGTGTCACGTTGTAGAGGAGAACTGGAAGATATGGAATCAGTGACAAGTGACTCTTATCTTCAACAGTAGACATTCAGCATTTTTATTATTAATTTATAAAAATATTCAAAGTACTTACAGTTGGATATTTGTATGAAGATTATTATAAAGAAAGAAATAGTTTGAACGTTGGGGAAAATCATAGCTTCAAATCGGCAGTTTGCTAAATAGTTGGACTCGTCTAAGACTACACTCACACTGCAGTTTATAATGATTAGAGATAAAATTTTTGCGAGATTGTTCACATTATAATTTAGTTGCAACCGCCGTTAGACTCCAGTGTAAACGGTCTACGGCCTTGAAGTGACATGCCTGCGTGGAAGAAGATGCAACGACACAAACGCAGCACGTTGTGTTTACAGAAATAAATATAGATGCTACACATGTTAGCATGTGTGCATTGATCGTGACGTCAACGTTATTATCTGCTACGCTTTGTTTCGTCCAGTTTTTACATTTGATCTTGCCGCTTCCTGCAGAGTTGCACTTCTTAAACTCCAGTATGGATCCCATCATGCTAGAACTGAGACGATGTAACACGTTGGTTTACCACTGATATTAGGCCTGTTGCACTAAACAATACATCAATTAATTGCATGATAAATGAAAATTATCAACCTCATTTTCATTTATTGGCTTTATCATTTCTTCGTGTCTCTCTCTTTCTACTGAAGACACTGGATGACAAAAGGCTAAGTTCCAGTGCTCTTCACTGACCCCTCCCTTTCTCTTTAAAATCAGTTTTGATCATCCAAAAATCACATTTTTGGATGATTAAAAGCAACTAAGCTGAGAAGCTAAGCTACGAGCTAAGCGAACAGGCCAACCTTGGGGAAAAATACCTCCATCTTGTCGAAGCTCCAAAATTCACAGTTGAAACTTGTGCCTTCGTGTAAAAAATTGTTTTTCTCTGCAAAAAGAAGCTGAGAACTTCATACATCCATTATCTTTTACTCGCTTCTTCCATTTTGGGTCACTGGGGTCACCGGTGCCCATGTCCAGCAATCACAGTGCGAGGGGCGGGGTACATCCTGGACGGGTCGCAAGTCCATCACAGGGACACATAGAGACAAACGAGACTCTCACTCACACTTAGGGTCAAGTTAAAGTTACCAATCAGCCTAACATGCATGTTTTTGTTATGTGGGAGGAAACAGGAGTACCCAGAGGAAACCCACGCATGCACGGAGAGAACATTCAAACTCCACCCAGAAACGCCCCTGGACCGGGATTTGAACCGGCAACCTTCTCGCTGAGTGGCAGCAGCTCTACCAGTTGCGCCACCGTGCTGCCCTAAGCTGAGAACTTGTTTACTGATTTTTTTAATTAAAAGCTTTGTGTGACAAATGCTATGCTAACGAGCTCAATCCACACCGAGTGTCCGCCTGAAGAAAACATGAACGAGAGACAGCCCATGTCACGTCAAGGGGCTTCCCTCCCATTTTTCTTAAAGAGACACGCTGCTCGCTCCCTCACTATCCATCATTCGGTTCAGGCAGTCTTATGCTGCTATTCTGTGGTCGAAAAAGGTACTACACACAAAAATGAACCAACATTTCTTCTTAAAATTTGACAAAAATTACAAATTATTGTCAAATTTCAAGCAATATTATCGTTTATCGCAATAATTTCTGAGACAATTAATTGCCCAGCAAAATTTGTTATCGTGACAGACCTAACTGATCTCATCACCTGATGGTGTAGATTCTCAGTCATCCAGGACACGACATATCTAGAGTGTTTAAATAAAGATTAATTATAAGCTTTATACTGCATTATGTCGGTGTCCGTGCTTTCATGTATCTGAATATATTCATACCCATCTGCTCACAACAGGCTCGTGTTCAGGCTGCTGTTTTATATTACATTATTATTGTTTAGTGTATATTTTAGATCCTTGTATACTGTTTATTTTTTATACTTTATATTTTTACTATTGTTGGATGTAAATGGGACCCTGTGTACTCCTTTTCATTCCACCTCATGTACCACGTGATGCAAATGACAATAAAGAACCTTGAACCTGGATTGATCCACATACCCCTGCCTTAAAGTCGGATGAAATGTGACATGACCATTCAGACTATGTCTGAAATGCACATGTATCCGATTACGTACCACAAAAGAAAAAGACCTGCGTTAGATTAGAAACATTTTTGACTTGTCACGTTAAGAACGTCATGAAGTTCTATGAGTCTCAAAGTGAGCAAAAGATTCAGATTCGTCTCACTTTTTCCTGCAGTGAACGTAGCCTACATGTCAGAATAAACATTAAATAACACTTGACGAAGTGATGGGAGACTGTGACGAAATGAAAACTCAACACAAGCTGCTGCCTTAGATAGATAACTTGTCTAACTGGGATTTATAATGTATGTGAATGTTTTTGTTCTGAGATAACTTGTGTAGTGACTTGGCACTTTATAAATAAACTGAATTGTGGCAGAAGATGATTTTATTCTACAGAACGAGAGGATCGCCTGAAGGAAATTTAGACTTCTCACTCGAACCAGATGCATTCGAGAAGAGAAAGAAAATCAAAAGAAGTCTTACACTTCAGCTTCCTGAGCAGACCGAGTTTGGTTTCGGAAAGGTAGAGTTTAGGGATTTTTTTGTAAAAATCTAAAAAAAAACGTTAATCCTTGAAAAGACGGGCAGGTTTAGAGCGGGGCTGAAGATAAAAGCTGGCAGTGAGCTCCTGTGGGAGACGAGGGGGCAGTTCAGCCGAGGCTCCCGACGCGTCAGTGACAGGAGTGTGTTCTTCAGCCTGTTAACGGTCTGGCGCTGTCTGCAGCTCTTTTGATTCAGTTTGCTCTGTGCGTCCCTTCAGTCGCGCCTGCCGCTCTGGCAAACACGAGGGTTTGTTTAGGAGTCTCTCAGTTAGTCGATAGAGCTGCTTTCAAGGTTACTCTGGGGTCCTGGTTTGTTGGGAGGGTCGTCGGCAACATGGCCTGTATGTGTGAACCTGCAGGCCGGCGCTGTCATTGTGTGTGTGATTGTGTGTGTGTGTGTGTGTGTGTGTGTGTGTGTGTGTGTGTGTGTGTGTGTGTGTGT
>JARVLU010001196.1:29725063-29735962 GCA_031762415.1 Simpsonichthys santanae | reverse complement strand
GAATTCTTTTTTTTTTTTTTTTTTTTTTTTTGCCAGATTTCCTCAGCAAATACGGTTGATTTCAAGCTTTTATTTTGACAGGATGGCTGTCTTTACGCTTCATCTAAGACTCGTAAAAACCTGATTTTATGAAAAGATAAATTAGTTGTGAAGTTTTTAGAAATGTGAAAAATGAATGTTCATGGTTTTTATGTGCATTTTGTAAAAATAAGTCTTGAACAAATGTTTATTTTTATAGATAAAACTGTATTAGAAGCTTCAGCTGCTCTGCCACATTTACTTCATGTAGTCGTTTTCTTTATTTTTCAGATCTACCCAGATCCAGAGCTGGAGCAGCAGATTCTGGCTCTGGCCATCCGCTGCATCCACAGCGAGGAGGGCTGCCGCTGGACGGGCCAGATGAAGCAGCTGCAGGTGAGGAAACCCGTGCTCCTCCTTCTCCAGTACCTCCCCTACAGACGGCTTCTAACCCGTCTCGGTGTCTCCCTCAGGGCCACTTCTCTACCTGCGCCTTCAACGTGATCCCGTGCCCCAACCGCTGCTCCGTCAAGCTGACGCGCCGCGACCTGCCCGACCACCTGCAGCACGACTGCCCCAAGCGCAAGGTCAAGTGCGAGTTCTGCGGCAGCGAGTTTACCGGAGAAGCCTACGAGGTAAACGGCCCAAATTGGTTTTCTTGTCTTTTTCCCGGTGCAGCCGCAGCGTGAGCCGGAGTTTCCATTCGTGGTTATATAATATAAACTTGTTTATCCATTTAATGCCAGAACCACCAGGGCGTGTGTCCTCAGGAGAGCGTTTACTGTGAGAACAAATGCGGGGCGAGGATGATGCGGCGCCTGCTGTCCCAGCACAGCATGGCCGAGTGTCCCAAACGCACGCAGCCCTGCAAATACTGCGGCAAAGAGTTCGTCTTCGACACAATCCAGGTGGGTTTCCATGAGCTCAGCAACCGCAAGTTCTCACTTACCCTGAAAAAATGGCTCAGATTTATGGGTTGTGAAGTTTGCTTCGTTGTTTCTGCACCGAGATGCTCGGGCGAATATTTTGTTTTCCGTCCTCCACGGGAATCCTGAACAGTTTCGAGCCTTGGCCAAAATAAAGCGAAACATCAACAACGTCTCCAGTAGCTGCAGACTCACGATGTCTTGATGTCTTTGTCCTCGTGAGCTGCTGTTTACACGTCTAGCCACCTGCTTCTGCACACATCTGGCCTTTGTCAACTCTTCCTCCCCCCACACGCTGGGTCAAGACGAGGTGTAACCCGGTCTGATTCACAGCCCAACAGTTGGGGGGGAGGGGGGGAGTAATGTATCCTCAGAGGTTTTCAGGGTTTCTTTAGTGAAAACTTAATATCTGCCATTTATTTCAATGAAGAGGTGCTGATCTGTGCAGGTGATCATTTCTGCCATTTTAACTCCTTTTATCAGCTTAATGTATTCATAAAATCAACAGTGTTTGCATTTCAGACTATTGTTTGAATTTTTCTTTTTCTTTTAATATGTTTTATACTTTTTAACTACAAAGTTTCTTTTTGTGACAGTGCAGTGGGACTGGACTGCTGAAAATTCATGAACAGAAACAGACGGTAAAACTAGCACAAGCGCACCTAAAATCAGTATAACGGTAGCTAAAATCTAAAAGTAACTAAACCGTAGCTAAAAGCTAAAATGAACAAAAACCATAGCTAAAAGCTAAAATTAACACACTGGTACTTTAATGCTAAATGCATAAAATCTTAGCTTAAAGCTAATCACAGAAAAGTAGCTAAAAGCTTAAATTAATGAAACCACAGCTAAAAGCTTAAATTAGCAACTGTAGCTAAAAGCTAAAATTAACTAAACCAGAACTAAAAGCTAAAATTAGCACGCCAGTACTTTAACGTTAAATACATAAAATCTTAGCTTAAAGCTAATTACAAATAATTGTAAGTAAAAGCTTAAATTAACAAAACCACAGCTAAAAGCTTAAATTTGCATAACTATAGCTAAAAGCTAAAATTAGCACACCAATACTTTAAAGTTACATGCATAAAATCTTAGCTTAAAGCTACTTACAAAAAATTGTAGCTAAAAGCTTAAATTAGCAAAACCACTGCTAAAAGCTTAAATTAGCATAACCGTAGCTAAAAGCTAAAATTGGCACACCAGTATTTTAAAGTTAAACAGTTAAATTCTTAGCCTAAAGCTAATTTAAAAAAATAGTTGCTAAAAGCTTAAATTAACAAAACCACAGCTAGAAGCTTAAAGTACCATAACTGTAGCTAAAAGTCAAATTGAAAAAATAAATAAATAAAAAAATTAAAAAAAACTTACTGAAAGGTAATCTTTTAAAAACCTTAGCTAAAAGCTAAACTGAGCTCACCAGTAGCTAAAAGGAAAGTGCATAAAATCTTAGCTAAAATTTAATTTGCCTAAAATTGTAGCTAAAAGCTAAAATGAATAAAACCATAGCTAAAAGCTTAAAGGAACATAAAACAAAAATGGAACAGTACGTTGAATCATATTTCAGATGGGTTTGAAGGAATTGACGAAATCTGAATCAAAGAACTAAACTGATAATTAAACATTAAATCATCATCAGTCTAAATGAAATCACATTCTAAACTTGCGTGTTTGACTGTTAGGACTGGTTGTTCTGGTTTATTCATACTATGTAGGTTTTGTGTTTATATTTGGTTCTGTTCCTCCACAGAACCACCAGTACCACTGCCCTCGCTTTCCAGTCCAGTGTCCAAACCAGTGCGGCACCCCCAACATCGCCCGTGAAGACCTGGCCAACCACGTGAAGGACAACTGCGGCAACGCACTTGTCCTCTGTCCTTTCAAAGACGCCGGCTGCAAACACAGAGTGAGCCTTTAACCTTTGACCTGAGTAAAACTTTGAGAACTGGTCAACGTATTTAATGCGTTTTCTTTCTGCAGTGCCCCAAACTGGCTATTAGCCGACACTTAGAAGACACCACCAAGTCCCACCTGACCCTGATGTGCAACCTGGTGGGCCGCCAGCGGCAGGAGATCATGGAGCTTCGACGGGAGATGGAGGAGCTGTCCGTCAGCCACGACGGGGTTCTCATCTGGAAAATCAACGACTACTCCCGCAAACTCCAGGAAGCCAAGCTCAGAAGCAACCACGAGTTCTTCAGCCCGCCCTTCTACACCCACCGCTACGGCTACAAGCTGCAGGTGTCGGCCTTCCTGAACGGGAACGGCAGCGGAGAGGGCTCCCACCTGTCCGTCTACATCCGGGTGCTGCCGGGAGAGTACGATAACCTGCTGGAGTGGCCCTTCTCCTACAAGGTGACATTCTCCATCCTGGACCAGAGCGACCCGTCTCTCTCCAAACCCCAGCACATCACAGAGACCTTCAACCCAGACCCTAACTGGAAGAACTTCCAGAAGCCCTGCAGCAGCCGCAACTCGCTGGACGAGAGCACCCTGGGCTTCGGCTACCCCAAGTTCATCTCGCACGAGGAGATTAAGAAGAGGAACTACATTCGAGATAACTTCATCTTCATCAAGGCATCTATAGAGATTCCCCAAAAGATAATGGGTTGAGATCCCACCGTTTTGGTTTTTTTTCCCCGCTCACGAAGGAGTAAGATGGGTTAAAGACTGGAACTGATACCCGACCTTGAAAACTTCTTCACATTTGCCCTTTAGAGACTTTCTGTCCCCAGCCTCTCCCACCACAGAGCTAAAGTGAGTCTGTTCGGTCGTACGAGCTGGATCGGAGGAACTTGTATCGCAGAGGAGGAAGTGTTTGGTCTGCAGAACCATCACTTTCTGGTCTTTCTTTTTAATTCTTATTTTTTTATACGTTTGTTGATCTTTTCTCACAGTCTACAACTAAAAGCCTTTGAAATCAAACAGTGCCTAGAGTGTTTATCTTAAGTTATACTTCTCTTTTTCTGCAGTACCGATGTTGAAGTTGATGATGGATAAATGGGTGAAGGGCCTCATCAAGCTGCTGCACAGATGAATAGAATAGAAATACCCGGCTTCATCGGTGATCTTTACTAGAGGAAGCTAAGCAGACTCAAGCCCAACTGCCTTTTGTTTACACATACATTGCATACACGTTTATCTAAACACAAATTAAGAGAGTTGTCGCTAATTAAAGAAAACTTTCATGTTTTAACCATTGATTTTTATTGCTTTAATTAGACCAGGAAAGGGTTTCCTTTGTACTAAATCTGAAACTGGAACCTGGTTTTGCTTAAAACTGGAAATAAAAGAAGTAGCGTGGCTATTTTTAATAAACAATTTTCATTCAGCAAAAGGTGTAAAATTCATTCCCTTATTCATACAGAACCCTTCAGACAAATCCAACTTGCTATTTGCTCCTGCTAGCTTTAGTTATTTGCGTTACCTTTGGCTATTTCCATTAGCTTTCACTTTTTATGCTAGCATTAGATTTGACCACGTGTTAGCTTTTGCTAGTTGCATTAAATTAAGCTATTTGCGTTAGCATAGGTTGTATGCATTTGCTCAGACATATGTGTTAGTTTAGGCTAAACACTTTAGCTTAGGTTATCCTTTTCATCTTAGGCTACACTTGCTAGCTTAGGTAATGCCTTTAAATTTGGCTACATGTGTTAGCTTTAACATATTCTTTTTGCTAGCTTAGATTAGCTCATTGGCTTTAGCTATGCTATAGCTTAAGTTATGCTCATTAGCTTAGGCTACACTTGCGACCTAAAGTAATGCTTTTAGCTTAAGCTATGCGTGCTAACTTTGGCTATGTTCTTTATCTTGGGCTGTGTTTTTTTAGCTTAGTCTGTGCTTGCTAATTTAGGTTATGCCTTTAGCTTAGGCTATGCTTGCTAGCTAAAGTAATGCTCTTTAGCTTAAGGTATGCACGCTAACATTTAGCTATGTCCTTTAGCTAAGCTAGTAAGTGGTCAAATTATCCAACTTTGTTTATTAATATGCTTTTTAACTGTTAAAACAAGACAAAATGCCTAAAACAAGAAAACTGCTTTAAACAAATTAACCTCCCGTTGCAGGAACTGTCTGTTGGGAATCTGAGCCGATCAGCGGTAGTTTCAGGTGTGAACGAAGCAGACACCACAGTATAATGCCACCAATAATAAAATGCACCTTTTGTTGGTTTGTTGAAGAACTAAGCAGGCGAAGAGGCCAGCTGTCAGAGTACACAAACATTTTAACAGTGAAGGAAAAAGCCATGTGGCCTTTTTTTTACAGTATGTCTTCACATGAGGGTTTTGGGGGTGAACAGAGCAACAAATACGTGCATGCTCCACGTGTCGCCACCTTCTTTTACTGTAAGCTGTATTCTTGAAACCTTCACCTGTTGATGACTGTTCACTCCTCTTTTTGGACCATTTGAACGTTGACAGAGCTTTTAAGATTTTGTTTTTATATTCATAAAATGTGAACACTCTGGATCGTATAATCTTCAAAGACAATGAGCACCCGGACAAAGCCAATTGTTTCCTTTATCGTTCCTTGGGAAGACTTCGGAGGCTGACGTAGCTGGGTGTCCTGGGACTGACGGCGTCTCCGTTGTTACCACGGTTACTGGTGACCGTCCCCAGCTGGACAACGACGATTGTCCCTTTGTCAGAACACCATCAGGGGCTGGGATGACTGATTATACCTTTAGCTCATGAAATATGTGAATACTAATGTAAAAAATGCGGAAGCACATTCTTTTGATTATTACAAGTGGAAAAATTCTGTTTCTTGTCATAATACCAGCTGATATTTTACAGTGATTTAAAGAACAAGAAATTAAACTTTTTTTTTTTTTTTGTAAGATTTAAGTATTTTAATACCTAACCGTTTTATACAATCGCTTTTTGTTGGAGAGTCGGGGCTGACTTAGGGAGTTTTCAGACCCTTTCGTCTCTTGAACATTTGGATAATCTGTTTGTCCGTGTGGTTTGAGCCTTTTCCGTCTATATTGTTTCCTCTTCAAAGTATTTATTTTAAGTAGCCATCATGCGAGTTTGAACTGATGGCAAAAATGTTTTACCACGCTTTATTGATGAGTGCTTGTGGATTTCTTAACTGAAATAAAATACCATATATTATAGCCATTTTACCGGTTTGCTTTTGTTCCAAATGGCCTTATATTTTAAATAATCGAACAACAGCAGTGTTGTCGTAAAACCTAAAATCTAACAAAAACCTGAAAACGCATCCAGCGATTTATGTGCAAATAAAGTTCAACGTCGTTTTAGTGTTTGTGTGCTAAGGACCATTGAAGTTTGTTAAAGAAATTTTTAAACTGACAATCTAAAATAGGCAGAACACCAGCTAAAAACAAAATAGCAAAATGCTAGCTAACAGTAGCAAATTACTAGATAAAAAAAGGAAAATACCGTAATTTCTGGTCTATAAGCTGCTACTTTTTTTCACAAGCTTTGAGTACCTCAGCTTATACAATGCTGCAGCCAATTCATGGATTTTTTTTTTTATTTTTCTTTGATGAGCTAAAGAGCTTCCTACCACCAAAACTATTCAGCTTCATCACACCCGGGCACTCACATGGCTGCTCAATGCTCGTCTCTTAGGGATGGGCCCTCGTGGAACACAAACACCAAGTGAACCCCACAGGTCTTCATGACAATAGCTTTTACTCATGGTTAATCTACTGAATGTCCTAACACATAATGAACACATAAACTGCTAAAAACAACAGACTAATTACTAAAAAAATTCTAAACAGCTAACGGAAATGATTAAAAATGAACATATATTTTTCCCATAATACTTCTCTGAGGTCATGTGACCAGCAGTCAACCACAATGAACCAATGAGGTAGTCTCATTGAGTCATGAGGACCCACCCCCCAAGAGTGTATTGATGAGACTACCTGTATAAATAAAGTTTTTTTTTTTTTTTTAATCTGATGAAATTACCAAACAGGTCATGCTCGTGCATGTTCACAGAGCAATTTTGCTCTGGAGCAGGACAGTTTGTAGCAGGAGGAAAATAGCGCTCAATGACTTCCTGGTAGGCTGTATTTTTATTTATTTATTTAACCAGCCATGTTACCAGCACTGTTCAGAAAAAGAAAAAAAACATTTACTGTACTTATTTGTGTATGTTACTGGTACATATTGTAGCATTCAGGCTTATACACAAGCATGGCTTATACTGTATATGTACAAAAATGTTTTGTTTTTAATCAGCTGTATGTGACTTATATTCAGGTGCACTTTATAGACTGTGTTGGTTTCCATAGTGGAAAAAAAAAACTAGCTAAATGTAGCAAACTGCTAGCTAAAAGCAGCAAAGGTTTAGCTAGAAGTTAAAGTAGAAAAGTCTAGCTAAAAGATAAAAGTAGCAAAATTGTTACTAAAGCTAACTGTAGCAAGAAAAGTAGTAAAAGGTGAGTTAAAAATATCAAACTGCTAGCTAGAAGCCATATGTAGCAAAAAGGTAGCCTTGCTAAATAATAAAAGCTCAATGTAACAAAACTGTAGCTAGAATGTTAAAGTAGCAAAAGGCTAGTTAAAAGTAGCAAATTGCTAGCTACAAGCAAAAAAGGTTTAGCTAGAATCTAAAAGTAGCAAAATACTTAAAGCTAATTGTAGCAAAAGGCTAGCTGATATAGAAAAGTAGCACAAAGCTAGTTAAATGTATCTAAAATGTAATACAAAGGATAATACATACAAAATACATGTAAATGTATTACGTAACTGCTAGATAGAAATCAAAAGTAGCAAAATGCCAGAAAAAAGGCAAAATGTTAAATAAAAGCTAATTTACCAGTTGAATGTAGCTGACTGCTAGCTAAAGACAAGTTAAAAAAATTAGAAGCTAAAAGTAGCAAAAGGCTAAGTTCAAGGTAAAAGATCAAAAGAGTAGCTAAAGGTACCAAAGCTTGAGCTAGAAGCTAAAAGGAGCAATAAGCTAGCTAAAAATGCTGTTGCTGAAAGCAAAAAGCTAAAGAAGACAAAAAAAAGAGCAAGTAAGCTGAAACAGATTTCACAGAGAATTATGTTGGAGAACGCTGAGTACTACAGTAAATGTATCTCTATGGGGGAAATGTTTGTACATAAAGGTAAATATTTTGAAAAGTACACAAATGACAAAAGCCAAAGGTCAGAATTCTTAAAAGAAGCGAACATTCTGATGAATGCACAGTTTAAATAGCACAAAGTACAGAAAAGTAGACCACAAAAAATGCTACAAAATCTAATAAACAAGAAAACAATGATTGGTGACTCAACAACCACACAGACATAAAATCTATATGCTCTTCCTGGATGATGATTTTATTAATGAAGCAAAAACCTTAAAAAGCATCAAAAAGCTGTAGTGTTTTCTGGTACGGTCCTTCCTTCATCTAAAAGTCCCAACTTCTCCCAATGCTCAGAGGATCAACCGGTTCCCATAAAAGTGCCATCTTCACCATTTCACTTGCACAAACTGTGCTCTATTGTAAGAAAACAATTTAAAATAATGGACATGTGCTGGTTTTCTGCCCAGGAGCTGAAATGGTGAGGAGAAAAAAAAGCGAAACGTTGTTTCTTTAACGTTTTGAGACACGTTTAATCCATTTTCTGTATTCTGTAGACTTTATTGCTACCTTGACCTTAAACCTCTCGAGTTTGAATCACAAATTTGTACGAACCAAGTTAATTTTAGTTATTATAGATTATTAAACTTAAAGACTATAAGTTTTGTCATCTCCTTAAAGTTACTCAAACTGGCTGTAAAAAATGTTTAGTTACATCAGTTTCCTGTAAAATTTGACGCATGTTCAGTTCTAGGTACAATTTCCCCTCCACCATCGCTCTGCTGAGATGAAGAGCAGCGAGGAGGAGGAGGAGAGGGCAGAGGAAGAGAGGCAGACACCAGCACAGAGCCAGGAGGTTCCATTAGCTCTCCGTTTGGCGGATGTACAGGATTGTAGAGGGGAGGAAAATGAGCTTTTAATATGAAAGTCTGTGATGTCCCTCAGGAGGACAGTCCTGCTTTTCACTCTCCGTTTAAAAGCTCGCCAAGGTCTCGCAGAAACCATCATCTCAATTCTCAATGCACGTTTTAGGTCTTAAAGATCAAAACATCTGGTTTAAAACTGAGAAGACTTGTCTTCAATATTTCAACGTTGCTGTACAAATATTGTCTTCTTCTTTCGGCTGTTTCCTCTTTGGGTCACCTCACTCCTCTGTCCTCACTCCAACTACCTCCATGTCCTGTCTAACTACATCCATGTGTCTCCTCTTTGTCTTTTTTCTGGCAGCAGCATTTCTAACATACTTCTACCAATATACCCACTGTCCCTTCTCTGGACATGTCCAAACCATCTCATGGCCTTTATCCATTCGGCGCTGCTCGTGTTGATTCGGTGAGGGTTCAGAGTCTTTCCATTTGTTGATCCCACCCACTTTCAGCTCCACTCTTAGGACTTGCTCAGCTGCTGTTCCATGCGAGTGGAGCTGAAGTTCTGATGTCAGCAGACTGGAGGACACTGATTGGACAGAGAGCTATGTCAAATATGAAAGTGTCTACTTCACAAAAATCAAACCCACCATTTTTAAAACCTCACAACTGCTGCATTTGTTTTTGTTCTTTACTTGCAAAAAGATATATTCATAAATGTATTCATTTCTGTATTGAACTTTTTTTTTTAAAAATTATATTCATAAAATTGGGAACACTATGGTACTTTGAGGAAGTGCAGATATTTCTGTTTGTTTACGACAGAAGAAGGAATGGACCAAATGGATATGATTTACGGGCTCCGACTGGTAGAGTGAAGGCGGCCTTGACTCAACTCATTTTTGGAAACCGTGGTTGAAAATGTTTTCAGACTTTATTCCACTTATTTACTCATTGAAGTGTCGTGGTCACCTTAGATACAAAATACTGTACAGTAATGTCACAGATGTTTCGGGCGGCCGCACAAAGACATTCCCACCCACATAGAGTTAGCACTAACACGAAATAAAAACCAAGTAGAGTCTAAAGAGATTTTCAGGAGACAGTTCTGAGAACTGGCCGCACTGACCGGTCCATCTTCCTTCGGTGTTCATAAATCACAGATGACACTGGCCACGTCCCGCTCAGATGCGAGCTCGGTTAAATGCATGTCGGACATCTCCCTCGTGTCCTTTACTAATCAATGTATTAACTCACTTTAGTGATCCTTTTTGTGGTTAACTTTTTTTAAGCTATCTACAAAGTTGCTGTGTGTCATCGTCAATGTTCCCACGGTAACCAAACTGTTGTTGTTTAACGCCACAAGTGAACATCGCAACTAATACCATCAGTTCATCGCATTACTGATTCACGACGACGCAGGTTTTTTCTTTTTTTTTCTATTTTTCTTAAAACATCAGCCAGCCCAGCCCTGTGGTGCCTCGCTAGGTGGCACAGAGACGTATCGGAGGTAGAATGTCTCCAACCACCCCCCTCGCCACCTTGGTATGTCTTCTGAATGGGTTGAGGCAGCCGGAACATGTCCCATCTGAAGCGTCTTGTGAATTTGCCTTAAGTGAGTTGTGTTGAGACCTGAAAATGTAAAAACATGTTTTTTTTAATCTCCCAGTTGTTCAGCATGTGCTGTACCTCTGATGATCTCATTCTTAATCTAATCCAGCCTTGTCACTCCTAAGGAGAACCTCAACATCTTTCATTTCTGCCACTTCCATTTCTTTCTCCTATCTTTTTGTTATTGCCACTGTCTCCAGACCATATAACAAAGATGGTCTCACTACTGTCTTGTAAACTTTTCCTTTGACCTTTGCTGACACGCTTTTGCCACAAATCACTCCTGAAACCTGCCTGGACTCTCTTCTTCACTTATTTACCACACTCCGTGTTTTCCTGGACAGTGGACCCCCAGTACTTGAAGTCCTGCACCTTTGTGACCTCTGATCCTTGTAGCCTCACTGTTCCACCAGCCTCCCTCTCATTCACA
>JARVLU010001196.1:29705256-29723845 GCA_031762415.1 Simpsonichthys santanae | reverse complement strand
AGTGGGGCAAATGAGGGTGGAGGCAGGTGTGGGTGTTTCACCTTTTTCCACCCTCATTTTTTGATGTTGTTGGTACTGGGGCTTGAATCTGCAATCTTTTGATCATAGGCCCACTGTCTCTAACCTCTGAGCTACCACTACCTCCAAAATAAAAAAAAGATATGTCTCCTCTGACCTGTTTATGAAACAAACAACAGCAGCATTTTGAGACGTGTGTGTTTGTGGTGTTTGGCTCAGTGACGGGCTGGCGCCATGTTTGGCCCAGCGGCTGTGGCTCCAGATGTCTCTTTCTGTGAAGGACTGCTCAACAAACTCTAAACAGAAGGAAACATAATACCCTTCAGCATCTGGACCAATGTGGAACAGGGAACTGAAACATGATCTTGTCTCTGTTCTGTGTTATACAAAATACATGAGACACTTCTAAACACAAATGTTTGTTCCACTTTTTCAAATAGCCAATAATTTCTCATACCCAACTTATCACCTGGCTTTAATGTCCATGTTTAATCAATAAATCATTATTTTACCATCAACCCAACAAACCAACAACCTTCAGCCTTCAACTATCAACCTTCAATCCTTTAACATTCAGTCCTTCAACCCAACAACCTCTAATCCATTAACCTTCAGTATTTCAGTTGTCAATCCATCAACCTTCAGTATTTCAATCTTCAATCCATCAACCTCCAGCCCTTCAATCTTCAACCAACAACTTTTCATCCATCAACCTTCAAATATTTGACCTTCTATCCTTTCACATTCAGTCCCTCAAACCAGCAACCTTCAGTCCTTCAGTTGTCAATCCATCAACCTTCAGTCTTTCAATCTTCAATCCATCAACCTTCAGTCTTTCAATCTTCAATCCATCAACCTTTAGTCCTTCAATCTTCAACCATTAACCTTTCATCCACCAACCTTCAGTCCTTCAATCTTCAACCATCAACTTTTCATCCATCAATCTTCAAATATTTGACCTTCAATCCTTTCACATTCAGTCCTTCAAACCAGCAACCTTCCGTCCTTCAATATTCAGGCATCAACCTTTAATCCAACAACCTTCAATTCTTCAACCTTCAGCCTTCAGTATTCAATCATCAACCTTCAATCCATCAACCTTCAGTCCTTCAATATTCAGTCATCAACCTTCAATGCATCAACCTTCAATTCTTCAACCTTTGGTCCTTCAATATTCAGTCACCAACCTTCAGTCCATCAACCTCCAATTCTTCAACCTTCAGTCCTTTGAAATTCAGTCACCAACCTTCAATCCATCAACCTTCAATTCTTCAACCTTTAGTCCTTCAACTCAAACCAATAACCTTAAATCCATCAACTGTTAATTCAACAAATTTCAGTCATCTACATTCAATTCTTCAACTTCAGTCTTTCAACCTTCAGTCATCAGCCTTCAATCCATCAACATTCAGTCCTTCAATATTCAATCATCAACCTCCAATTCTTCAACCTGTTGTCCTTCAATATTCAGTCACCAACCTTCAATCCATCAACCTTAAATTCTTCAACCTTCAACCTTTAGTCCTTCAACTCAAACCAACAACCTTCAATCCATCTACTGTTAAATCAGCAACTTTCAATCCATCTACATTCAATCCTTATGCATTCAACCCATCAACCTTTAATTCTTCAACCTTCAAACCATCCATTCATCCATCCATCCATTAACTTTTACCCACATCTTCCATTTTTAGTCACGGGGGTTGCTGATTCCTATGTCAAACAATGACTGCGTGAGGGGCGGGGTACACCCTGGATGGGTTGCAAGTCCATCACAGGGCCACATAGAGACGAGACAAACAACCATTCAGTCTCTCACTCACACCTAGGAACAATTTAGAGTTACCAATCAGCCTAACATACATGTTTCTGGTCTGTGGCAGGAAACCGGAGTACCCATGCATGCACAGAGATAACATGCAAACTCCACCCTGAAAGGCCCCTCGACTGGGATTTGAACCAAGGACCTGCTCGCTGAGAGGCAGCAGCTCTACCAGTTGCGCCTCCGTGCTGCCCACCTTCAATCCATCAATTTTTAATTCAACAAATTTCAATCCATCTACCTTCAATCCTTATACATTAAATCCATCAACATTTAATTCTTCAACCTTCAATCCAGCAACTATTAATCCAACAACCTTAAATCTTGTAATTTTCAATCAAACAACCCTCAAATCCATCAACCTTCAATCCTTCAACTTTCAGTCCAACAGCCTTCCATCCAGCAACAATTAATCCTTCACTCTTCAGCTCTCCAACCTTCAACCTTTCAATTTACAGATATCAGATTTTTTTTCAGGAGCAAAACAACATTAACATTATTTAAAAAAAATTACACCAGTATTCCTTTAAAGAATGCAACAGTTTTCCAGTTTGATGCTTGAATTTACAAAGTAAAAAAATCTTACAAGATCCGTTCGGGCTTGGTGTGTGTTGAGGATGACAGTCAGCTATTCAGTTCAGCATCTGTAAAATTGATGGTGTTGTTGTTACCATGTTTTGTGTTTACAAAGGTTGAGCAGCTGTGGCAGCCATCTTGAACTGGTTATAATGAATCAGTTGTTGACTGACGGAAAGGTTTTTATTCAAATCCATCCAGTGGTTCACAAGATTTTTTTTGCTAACAGAGACAAATGAACAAACATCAGAGCATAACTTTATGAATATTTTGTTCTTCTTGTTAGAAAGCAAAGTTTCTCCATGACTTCAGATATATCCGATAACTGAGGGAATTTATTTGATAAATTTAAATTTGAGTTGTTTTTTTAATTGAATTTATTTAAATTGAAAAAAAAAAAAGTCTTAACTGATTAGCAGTTTGTGCCCTGTTTTCAGACTTTGAGTGTGGTCTGGGAGCCATCTTTAGTCAGGTTTCATGTTTTGAGGAGAAGGAGGAGTGATGAAGATGGTCATCAAGCTGTGTTGTGTCAAACTGATGGGTCACTGGGGAGTCCTCCATCAGCTGAAGCTCCATCTGCCCTGTTTGAGCGTCCGCTCTCAGTCATCGTGTTGGTTTCAGACACATGGAGTGGATTTTCTGGGCCGTCTACCACATCCTGACGTGGCTGTCAAGAGGTCCAGCTTTGTTTTCTCTGTAAACACGACGGCCATTTAAGACCTGTTGTTGCAGGAAGGTGCCGTCAGCTGAAGCTCATAAAGAATCCCGAGGAATGTAGCTGGATGTGACTTTTTGTGGATAAAGAGGTTGATTTAAACAAGTGTTGAATTTAATGTTTTTGGTTGAACAACTGTTAAAAAAAACAGGGAAGTTGTTTTTCCTGAAACTGAGAAGTTAAAGCTAAAAGAAGCAGAATACAGTACAGTATTAGCTTTAAAAAAGTAGAAAAGGCCTAGCTAACAACTAAAAGTAGCAAAACATTAGCTAGAAGCAGCAAAGATTTGCTTGAAACTACATTTGTAAATGTAGCAAAAAGCTAGTTCAAAGCAGCAACAGGCTGGCTAAAGCTACAAATAGTATAGTAGCTAAAAACAAAATGTATCAAAAACCTGGCAAGAAGATAAAATTTTAAATGAAGTTACAAGTACAAAGTATTAACAGGCTAGCTAAAAGCACCAAAGGGCTAACTAAATGCCATAAGTAGGAAAGTACTAGCTAAAATTAAATGTAGTCTATGGCTGGCTAATTGGTATTATAACTAATGTGCTACGTAAAAGGTAAAGGTACCAGAATCATAGCTAAAACCTAAAAGTAGCAACAGGCTAGCCAGAAGCTAAAGGAAGGTGAATATGTCTGAAGGTTATTTAAAAGGTAAATGCAACAAAATTTGACTAAATGTTATAAGAAGCAAATGACTACAGAGAAGCTAACAGTTTAGATGAAGTTGTAAGCATTAAAAAGATTGATAAGAGCAACAAAAGGCTAATTAAATGCTAAGTAGCAAAATGCTAGTTGAAAATTAAAAGTAGCCAAAGCCTGGCTAAAGCTATAATAACCAATGTGCTAGGTCAAAGGGAAATGTAGCCTAACAGAATCATAGCCAAAAGCTACAAGTAGCTAAATGCTAGCTAAAAGTTACAGTAGCCAAAATGCTAGGTAAAAAAGTAGCCGAATGACTGCTAAAAGCTAAAAGTAGCAAAAGGTTAGACAGAAGCTAAAAGTTGAAATTATGTTAACAGAGTAAACAAACAAACAAACCAACCCCCAAAAAACAATGCACTGAAGAGGTCCTAATATTTTTCATTGGGGGAAATATCTAACAAAACTTAATATTTAAAAAAATGTATAAAAATACAAAAGTCAGCTCATCTCATGTTTGAGCTGAAAGTTTTGACATACGAATAGTACAAGTTGTGCAAAACTTTGTTTTTTCTTTCGGCCGCTCCTTCTTCAGGGGTCGCCACATCCAGTGAACTCGAACAGTCTCTGTTTGTTAAGAGTCACACTTCCTGTGAAGGAAACTCACGTTAAACATTACCGGTAACTTTATATTAAACAGCTCACATCAGCAACACAACAACACAAACTTTTCTTTTCATAGCCGTGACACAACACAGCAGAAACTGAAGGGTCCCGTCCCTCTTTTAATCCCAGTCTTGAACTCAGACTGGTCCACCAAAACCGTCTTCAAACGCAACAAAACCTCTGCTTGTATAAACTGTGGAGTAACTAAATCAACCAAAGCAAATTACTAATTAAAATGAACAAAATAAAATAAAATACTAACTGGGTTTGGTGGGAAACCAGGTATTCTCTGGCATAAATGGTATCTGCATGTTCTCAAGTAAACATAAATAATTAAAGGCTCCAGATTAGATTATTGCAACAGTGACAATTTACAAAAGTTGTTTTTTGTTTGAGAGAAATGCTTATTTTTTGACAAGCATCAACGAGGACTCCAAACCAAACCCATTTTTGGACATTTAAAATGGATTTTTATTGATTATTGTGTTCATAAAAGAAAACCCATTCATAATGAATGTTTTCATCCCGACAACCCAAAAAAAAAAAAAAGATGTGGGAAAACATTTTTTTTTACTGTTGCTATCTTTTCAAGCCAGAATTTTGAACTGAGATCGTCTTAAGATGAGAAATTATGGGATTGGATGGACGGGGTTAAAGGAATGAGCCCAAAAGATCCATTTTACTAACTCGTAGTAAAAACAAGTTTGATGTGTCGTCATCGCAGCTCAAGTCACACTTTCTCATCCCACCACACTTCTCCCAGAAAGACCGAGCTCCCTGTAAAAGCTAAAAATAGATAATGATGTGTTATCTCAGTCACAGTTTGTTACGGGGCCAGTTCCTGGGACGACACGTCAGCGAGGACGTCTCATGTTTCTTCACATACAGGTTTTGCTCAGCGGCGTCACGCCATCTTTCGTCTGTGACGGTGGGACTCTGGCAGGACGTGCACGTGAAGGACTGGCATGACCTGGGGCTGAAAAGATCAACCTCACACCTGAAATCATATCTGTGCACATTTTAAAGTCTGAATTTTAAATTCAATCAAGAAAAGGAACATTTTTTTCTATTTTAGTAAGTGCAGATGATCCGTATACGAAACACATTTCTTAAACGTCAGAACCCGTCAGAATCTTCAGAGTACACCTTTGAGAGAGCCGGGTGTTAACTGAGTCAGAGTGGGACACCTCCATCGTCCAGGCAGCTGCCTTCATCTGTGGCTGCAGGGTTGTCAGTGCTTCTCATGGCGGCCATCCTCGAACTTGGCGTCAAGCTGAAGGAGTCCTGTTCGGCCTTTGGAGGCTGCAGGGCGGGCTGCAGCTCTGAATGTTGCCGAGGCAACGGCTCTGATGCGGGAAGAGTTTGATGAGGCCGTGTCTTGATCCACTTCAAGAAGATTCTGGAAAACCCTCCAGCGACTGATGGCAGCACTTTATCAACGCCGTGTTTAGTGGAGGATGCTGTTGACTCAACCAGTGATGCATAGGTATGGCATTAATTATATGTGAGGGACCTCACATATCATTAATGTTAACTTGGACCCCCATAGATATAAATGCGCTGATGCCTCGTTGAGCAGGCTGGACCACTGCACCGGTTCCGCAGAGCATCCGCCATATTGGATGTGGCAGATCTGCTGTTCATCTAATAAAAAGAAATGCACTGAACTTCATAAAACACCATTCTACAAAGTGTTTTATGTTAATACCTGTCATTAATGTATTTGGAAAACAAACAGGCACCAAAGACAACGTTTATAACTTTTAACATCATTATTAAAAAGGTTTACTCCTGAAATGTTTAGGTTATAGGTAAGAACCAAACCAACATATGTATTCTTTTGTTTACAACAACTAACATGCGTAACACTGTTAGTGTGGTGATAAATGTAGAAATAATCATATTTAACATTTAATCTGAGTCTATAATAACCACATCCTGAAATGTAGATGTGACAAGTAGATTTTCTGAACAAAGAGCAATAACGTTCACATTTATCTGATTTTGATTAATCACAACCATGAACATACTGTATAAACACCAATATGTCAATATATATACTGTATACATACACACACATACCTGGTGTACCCCCCTTTGGTCACAACTGAGGTTAAAGTTTAACATGAAGTTCCAGGCCCTCTGACTGCATCACATCTTAATGCAGGTTAATGAACTAACACATTAATAGGATCATAAAAAGTGGGAAGTTATGGCCTGACCTGTTAAACTGCATTAAATTGTGCATATTTCAGCAGCTCTTAGTTAATCTGTACAACTAATAAAGATCAGTTCGTGGTCTAACATCAGAAACAGACATTAAATTAGTTTTAATTTATTCCTTTTCTTGAGTCCTTACAATAATCTGATCAAAACTTTAAATAAGGCCTGGGTAAAATCTGTTATCTGGTGGCTTCAGAACATTTTAACCTGAGTTTGAGTCTTTTTAATTTCCTGAGTCTATGGTTGAAACGTTCAGTGTCTTCGAACGGCAGACCGTTTTCACAAAACTCGAAAGATCTCATCTCAAGAGATCGACGTGTTTCAAAGCGGCAGCGTTTTCTATAAATTCTGCTCAGCTCATTGTGTTGAAACGTGTTGGGAAGTTACCAGTAGAATCTTCTTGAGAAGATATAAATCTGTCTGCTGAATCTTAGGCGGCTGACGATGAAGAAGCTGAGGTCAGAAGGTTTAAGCTGGAACGACGGGTGATTATGAGGAGACAAACGACCAGACAGAAATTAGGAAGAAACTCCCGTTCAAAGTCGTAACATTTCATATTTTCACGTGAGCAGAAGGACGGTGAAGTATTTTAATGTCATCTGCTTCAGGCTGCAGATGGATGGTCCTCTGTCTGTCAGGGAGGGTCATGACCTTTGACCTCAGCTGGATACCTACTCTTGCAGAGGGCTCTTCCCTGCTGCTGCTGTTAAAAAAAAAAGGTTTTGTCCGAGGTAACGGCCATATGTCTCACATGAGTCCCCTCAGATGAAGCGATGAATTCCTCACATGTTCATCCACCTCGCTCTAAACAGGATTGATTCTCTGTGGAAACTGACATCATCTGTCAGCTGTGAATTAGATTTATGTAACAGAGGTCCAGTGACCTCTGACCTCCGCTGATGAATTAATTTAACTGCAGGACACGCACATGCCTTGCGTCTCGTTAATCTGCAGGTGAAACGTTGAACGACGAGCGTTAGGTGCACATCGCCCTTAATCCCTACTATACCCTTGTTTCCAGGTAATCCTGGTGGAAACGTGGATCTGAACTACACACAGTAGTGATGTGTTAGATTTCATCCAACACAGGAAGTCTCTGATTACTTTTATTTTGAAGTCTACACTGGATTTCAGAAGAATTAAAATTATTTTTTTTTTAAATGCATACATTTACTGACAACCTTAAATGTTTAAAAATAATAATTATAAATATACCAAAACAGCTGGTGTATTTAAATAAATATTAAAAAAACAATAATTTGTTTTTAATGCAGTAGTCCCTTGCTACTTTGCGTTTCGTGGACTCGCTCTATTGCGTTTTTCAAAGTAAGAGTGGACATGACACACGATCGGCATGAAAATTTTATTCAAGCTAAATTATTTTAAATTATTTAGCACCTGCTGCAGCTGTGTGCAGCCCACAGCTGAAGGAGAAGCTTCCTTCTACAGGAGTCAGATCTCTGCTCTGCAGCAGAGAAGTGGGCGTGGCTAAGAGCGCTGGCAGATGGCAGTGTAGCTGGAGGCAGAGAGCTGAAATCACAACATGCCTCTTTTAGAGCACATTATTTTAACAATTCAGAGAGCTGAAGAGGACAAATCAGTCCAAGCATGAATCAGGTTCTAGTAACATTTCTAAAGCTGCATCATCTGACAGGGAATCAGGGGTTGTAGTAGGAAGGATGGTTTGAAATGTCTCTAATTGAAATAATTGTATTTGTAAAGAATCTCATGAAGTCATCACTGCTTATAGTTCAACACATTTAGGACTTTTAATTAGTCTAGCTGTAGTACTGAACAGAAACCTAGGGTTTTTTTTATTCTCATCTATTAAAGATGAATAATATAAAGTTCTAGCTTTACAGAGAGCTTTCTTATATGTTAGAGTTGAGTGTATTATAAAGAAACACCTGCAGGTGTGACAGTTACTCTGAACTGTTTTTGTCCTTTATGTTGTGTAAATGTTTTAACTGTCTAGGACATTTAAGTTGTAAAACAGCACAGCACATTTGATAAAACCTCTAATAAACTGGAAAACAATCAACTATTGACCTTCTGAAGCACATGTGTCAAAGTTGAGGCCGGGAACATCTTGTCTGGCCCTTAATATGATATTATAAATGTAAAATATTTTCTGTCACCTCTCATTTTGCTTAAAAACATAGCGTAGTGTATTTAGTGCAGACTTCTCATGACAAGTCAAGTTTGAAGTCCAAAAAAATGTTAGAATTTTTCTGTAATCTGTGATTTTTGTTGTGGAAAAAGCAACAGAGAACGTCAAAGGAACCTGCAACCATGAAAAGATGTAGGTCTTGACCTAATGTAATTCTTGAAATTGTTCCTTTGTTTGATGTAAACCTTTAATAGTCGAATAGATCACTCTCCCCGTCCGGAGCCTTGAACCCAGCGCACCATTCGATCCTGTGCACCCACCCTTAAGAAGGGTCACGATCCTGGGATTTTTGTGTTTGTTTTGTAGTTTGAGTTGATGTTTTATTGTCTTTTTACCTGTTTCCTGTGTTGTACGTTTTAAATTTTTACATTATCTCTTAACGCTGCAGCAAACTCCAGCGAGAGCCCAGAAAATGTGGGGAAAGTGGGAACGTTGACGTTCCTGCTTTTTCACATCCCAGGAGTTGTGCAGCTAAAATTCTCATGAAGTTTGAAAAGTCTCGACCAGAACAAACGTTCTTGTTTTTTGCCGCCTCAAGAAAAAAAAAAAAAAAAAGAAGAAATCTTGTTTTTTGCAGATTTTGGATCAAGTTTTATGGAGGCTCCGATTTCACGGGAGCTATCTGTGGAAAGTTTAGCTTTTTTGCCTGATGTTGACTGTGGAATTTGCACTTGTTTATGTGGCTATGTTCCTTTAATCTGCTGATGTTTCCAGGCCAGGTCACCAGCTGGTGTTGGGATTTTAGTCTTTTAACAGACTCTTCAGTGTCGAGCATGGAAACAGTGTCCTCAGAAATGATGAACACACGAGCGTTCGTTTGGACCGAGGATGAGGTCGGGTGCCATTGTTGCTGTTCATCTACTCATGAGTGCAGAGAAACCATCGACTGCAGCCGTGTGAACGTGCACGCCTCCACCCTGAGACCTGAGTGCATAATGTTTGTTGTCGTGTACACAAATGGCCCAAACGAAACTGGAATTCTACGGTTTCCTTTTACAGCAGTGTTGTGTCAACAGGTCCGTGGTTCCATCAGTCTTGTCTTCTGTTTATCAGTCACACCTGTTCATAATCTGCTCATCAGCTTCAGCTGCACTCACTCACTCATCACCTGTCCCAGCTCACCTTCAGTTTTTCTTCCATTAAACTGTTCACACTTGCCTCCTGGTCTCTCTCTTGTTTCTGGACTTTTTGTACTTCTTTTGCTACTTTTTTCTTCTTCTTCTTCTTTCGGCTGCTCCTTTCTTCAGTGTCACCACAGCGAAATAACTCGCACAAAAACTCGGCAATTGTTTTCATGACGGATGCCTTCCTGACACAACCACAGGCCACTGAGCCACCACAGCCCTCTGTGTGGAGCAGAGAGCTGCCATCTAGGGTGCCCGGGGGAGCAGATGGAGGTTAAGGGCCTTGCTCAAGAGCCCAGAGTTGGGCAAATAAGGTGGAAGCAGGTGTGGGTGCTTAACCTTTCCCACCCACATTTTGATGTCAGTCTGGGGAGTCAAACTGGTGAGCTTCCAATCACAGGTCCAGCTTCTCTAACCTCTGCGCCTCCTAGTTCTTTTGCTACTTTGTTTTATTATTAAAAAAAAAAAACATTTACCAGTAGTTTCATTCATTCTGTTTGAGTCCTTGGATCTTTACTCGTCGTGACACACACAAAAATAAGAAATGAAACTTCCCAAATGTGAGATTATCTCCAGTCGATGCCTCCTCCATGATGATTCCACCAGAAGTTTCATGAGAACCTGAAGCTGACACGTCACCTCTGTGTGAAGCTTCACCGTCTTTATTGTGTGAACGTTTATGAAGCATTCACACTGTTGTGATCCATTTTTCTTCTGTACATTTATCAGCACCTTTCTCGTCCCGCAGTTTTCAAGCTATTTCAACAAATCATCAAAACGTTCAGCTCTTTCAGAACAATCCTGCTATGACTTTTGGTATTGGTGCAACTTTAGCTTTTTGAAATATTTAGCCTTTTCTGCAATTTTTTTCTTATAGAAAGTTAATTGAGCTTATTTTACATACTTCAAATATTTAGATCTATTTACAACCTTTAACTGCTCCTTTCACATTTTGTTTCAGTTCAACTTCTTTCAGCTTCCTTGTGCAAATTTAAACTTTTTTCAGCTATTTTCAGCAATTTTAAATTAGGAATAAATAAATAAACAAATAAATACATAAATAAATAAATAAATTAAAAACTGGAACTCTGTACACAATTTCATTCCAACTCATGTGCCACATGTGAAGAAATGACAATAAAACCTACTTGAACTTGAACTTTTTTCAGCTCTTTTGGGCTCCTTTTATATTCTTTCTGCTAACTGCATCACATTGTGCTTCTTCTAACTGCTTTTTGCTAATTTCAGCTTGTTGTGCTCCTTTTAGTTTATTTCTACATTTCAGCTTTTTCTACTATTTCTGCTACTACTGGTACATATATGTTTTATGTTATTTTAAACTTTTTCAGCAAATTCCACATATTTTGCACCCATTTAAACAATGTTCAGCCTAATTCAGCACAAATGTGTTCTCTTTACTTCTTTCTTGCAATTTCAAATTCTTTCTGCCTTTTTAGCTACTATTTGGGGGCCGAGATTCAGTAGAGGCAGGGCAGCCACCTGGGACCCAAAAGTCCCAGGCTCAATCCCCAGCCATCCCTCCATGTCATGATGTCTCTGAGCAAGACACCCAATTCCCAACTGCTCCCCCGGGCACCCACATGCTCAATGCAGAGAACCAGTTTCACTAATGTACTCTGTATGGGAACATACAATGATGACAACACATAGCACTTTACTTCCAGCTGTTTTATTTATTTATTTATTTATTGTGCTATTTTTTTTTTGCCAGCTAATTTAAACTTTTGTGTGCTCATTATTAGCTTTTTTCAGCCTAAATGGGCAAGTATATGTTCTTTCTGCTGTCTTATGCTAATTTAAGCTTGTTCTACCTTTTAAGCTACCTTTTTAGATCATTTTAGTTTTCAGATAAATTCAAAGTTTTAATGGTAATTCTTGCTACTTTCATCCTAATTAACTTCTCTGCTAATTTCAGTTTGTTATGCTCCTTTCAGCTTATTTCTGCTATTTCAGTAATTTCAGCTACTATTTTGCTGTTTTATGCTAATCTTAGCTTTTTCAGTTGATTCCTCTCGTTTTGAGCTCATTTCAGCTCATTTCACATCTTTCTGGTAGTCTAAACTCATTACTGCCTTTTCAGCTATTTTCTTTTTCTAATTAATTTTTTTTAGCTAATTTCCTAATTTGTGTGCACATTTCTGCTTATTTAAACCTAGTTCAGCAAATATGTGTTCTTTCTGCTTTCTGCAGCTAACATAAGCTTGTTCTTGTACTTCAGCTACATTTAAGCATTTTTTTAGCCAATTTCAGGAGTTTTTCAGCAGGTTCTTCAGCATTAAACATTCACACTGTATTTTCGCTGGAAATACAATTTATCTAGTTAAATGTGTACTCATTTTACTTGTCCTTTTACTTATTGGGCTATTGCATTTATATAATGTTTCACTCTGAAGAAATGTGGGAAAAAAAATCCCTTTGACTTGATATTCTTCGAGTAGATGATTAATTAATATATAGCCTCAGACTATCAAAAAGATAGTCAGAGATAACACATTTTACATTTATTTAATTAGTGTGCACAGTGAGACCTGTGCCCTGGCAAACCAAATGCTGAAGGTTTTATTGGAGGAATTTCAATTACATGCTTTCTCTAAAAATGAGTGCCAGGACTATGCATAGGAGGAGTCATTAGGGCTTTTTCAATTGGTCTCGGGAGATGCCTGAGGTTTCACAGATGAGCCGGTAATCAGACATAGATCAGGGTGCCCCTGTTCCACTGCTCTAAAATTAGGGCAATACATCAGGACGAGCTATCAACACTTATGTCAACATTGTTTCAAAAGAAATATGAGCTTTTTAGTGCTTCTCTCTGTTGTTCAATACATTTGCCTGAGTAATAATGGCTGGTCTATGTCTCATTAGTGTCACTAATTTTATATTTGTATATTATTCCATTTCATATGCCCCACGTAAACTAGGCATTCATTCCATAGTCTCAGTGGAATGTGCTAGATAAAGCACTGTAATTTATATTGCTTCTGCATGATAATGCTCATTCATGAACACAGCAGACAGAGTCATCAAAGTGACCATTTAATTTATGGGAAACACTGCAGATTCATAAAATATTAGCCACAAAAAAACAGCAGCATATTATGGTCTCAGCATGAGGTGCATCTTTTAATTTCTAAATAGTAACTCATTTCCATGATAACGGAGAAAGTGCTGATATTTTTGTCTTATTACACTTGGAGGTCATTAATATAGTGAAAGGCTCCTTTGAGATTCTCTCTGCTCATGCTCACAGATGTGAACATAAATGTGTCTGTGGAATGAAATAAGGCACGGTTTTAACATGTTTGTTCAAGTCAATGCACTTTGAAGGTAATTTTAATCATATTTTTTAAGAAAACGAAAGAGCTCTGTTAATTGTCTTACACATAAAGTACAGTGAGGATCATTTCTTTAGCACTTGGAAATAATTATTAATGTCTCACTGGTTCACCTGCCAATTAGTTTGATTTTTTTTTTTCATTTTTATTTGAATACAGGAAACTTTTGCTTAAGTTCCTGAATACAGTTAAGTGCTATAAACCACAACGGCCTGCTGTGAGCACTTATGACTGCAGCCAAAATATGATTGTTCTCAATCTGCAAACAAAATATACTCAGGTGTTTCTGACCCCACTTTTTATCTTAAAAGCAACCGTTCCATTAAAATACCTAAATATGATATTAACAACCTTTAGAGCCACATCAGTGATTACTTCCACAGTCCACAAAAGGGGAAAACACAATGCAATCAGAAATACATTTTCCAATGAGACCGTAAATGAGCCTACTGCTCTGAGATAAAAAGAAACAAATATTTTCTCTGGTCCAAGCTAAATCAGCAGAATAAAGTTATTGATCGGACATCTCAAATTGCCCATAGAATTGTAAGTCCCCCAGGTAACAAAGAGGACTTTCTTGAGGTATTAATGGCATTATCATGATTTCATCTGTGGTAACTCACAACTACTGGGACCTCAAAGCCCAATGGGCCAGATTTAATGTCTGCTGTCCAAATGTTACTTGCAATGCTGGTGAAAAAAAAAAAAAGAAAATGGAAATCAAAGTACATTTCTCTCAGTACAGTTATGCTTTTTGTTTGTAATAGTTGTTTACGGCTTGTGTTTTTGTTTTTGTTTTTTTCCTAAAACCTATGGCACATTCAGATTAGCACTTTTTTTGTTATTGTAATTACAACAATATTTAATTACATCAAAGTTCATGCTCAATAATCCAGGGTAAAAAGAAAAAAAAAGAAACCCAACAAAGTTAAGTCAAGTCATCTGGACAGTTTATTTTTTTGTTTAGACATTCTGTCTTTCATCCAAAGGACTTCATCAGCCATCAACAGCAAACGGTTGGCCCACTATGTCAGTGTGCTGCATGTGGGACTGAGATTGTTGTGGCTCCTCGGACTGATGAAGTCCTTTGGATGAAGGATGAAATGTCTCAACAAAAAAAGAAACTGTCCAGATGACCTGACTTAACTATGTTGAATATTTAGTTACAGGTTTTTTCTTTTTTTTTTTTTCTCAGTATAAGGTTCAAGAATCTGCAGTACATTGAAAATGTGAAGTTTTACTACATCCTAAGTTTTTGGATTCCTCTCTTCTAACATTTTGTTTCTGTAAAGTTTCAAATCATTTGTGGTATAATTTTCATCATTTTACTAAATGTACTATATAAAGACAAAAAAAAAAAAACAGTTAAATGTTTGGCATTATACAAACTTGCAAATATTGATGTGGTAGACATTTAGGATGAGACATAAAACGGTAATTACGGTAACATGTTATCGAAGAGTGTTGACCAGATGTTTAACACATTGAGGCAGAAGCTCTTCATAAAAACAAAAAGAACTGTGCAGAAAACTTCCAGAAAGCCTCTACAACAGGGCTATTCAACTGGTTGCCCAGGGGCCAAATCAGGCCAATGGATGAACTCAGTTCAGCCCACCAGCGGATTCCTTTTTAAACAAAACTAGATTTTAAACCATAAAACAAACTTACTTAATGACAATAACTGCTGTAGGTCTGGCACCTGAGCTATTGGCTGCAGTATCTGTGGCTCCCTGAGCAATTTATTCGAATAGCTCTGCTCTACAACATAAGACTGTGTTGTGCAACGATGTGCAAGTGAAACAATGTGGTATGTGTTAAAGATTTTGTAGTTTACTATCACTTTGTTGTTAAGAAAATAAAGCGCCTTGCAAACTGGAAACTGCAATTCACTGTTCTTTTTTTCCCAGTCTGAACACCACTTGAGAGTTTTTAATGCACTGTATTTGTTGACTTTTTTCATTTACTTGGGAAGGCTAGCATCAATTTTTAACAGCTGCTGTTTCTTTTCGTTTTTATTGCCAGATGCAACAATCGGACCCAGTGCATTGTGATCACAGGTTCAGATGTCTTCCCTGACCCCTGCCCAGGGACCTACAAGTATCTGGAGGTCCAGTATGAGTGTGTGCCCTACAGTAAGTATGACCCCTTCTGTCATGACTTGAAAGCCCTTCTCTTCTCCCCCCACCCTCCCCTCATCATATTTTCGCTTCCTCTCTGCCCTCTGTCTCCTCTCCGTGTTATACCATATCCTGTCCCATTTCTTCACAGCCTCTCTTTGTCTGCAGTACCTTCTAGCACCCTTTTCCCTCTGTCTCTTCTTCAATCTGTGTCACGCAGTGAACTTTCCATGAAATATGACCTGTAAAACCCTTTGGTCCTCCTCTGCACTCCCCTCATTATTGATGTGCTCACCATGTTTCCAGTGGATCTACGAGCCTGGTTATATGAGGTAGCAGAATAGAGGGAGGGCAGAGGAAGTCATGCTGACTTTCTGTGATAGCAAGCGGGAGTTTCATTTCTCAAGTCCTGCGCCGAGTAATCCATCAGGCGAAAGCACAGCTCAGTTTGATGGTTTAATATACAGCCGTGCAACAGGTGTTGAAATATGCTAACAGATGTTTCATTATGTAACAGAACCGAAAGCTCCTTGCGCAAGTCAACAAGGCAGTATTTCATCTAAAGAGATAGTGTTAACATTTTGTCTGTTCCTCTGATGCTAAAATATTCATTGCCATTCAGCTTCCAAACACTGCTTAGATTGCCTCTCGTATTAAAATTCCCTTTTGTCCTTTAAGTCGCCATGTTCATTTGCAGTTTGTGCAGAAAATTCCCCCGTTTAACCTTTAAAGGCTGATTAATTACAAAGATTTAGATGAACTGCCAAAATTGTCATCAGGTGGAACTGAAATAGTGCTGGAGGATGGGAAGATAGACTTTTGTAGCTCTTTTAAACTCAAATGAGTGTTTTGTACAGATGCATTTCAACTTGGGAGCAGATGGAAAAAAAAAAAAAAAAAAAGCTCAAGCATATAAATACAAAAAAATTCCAGTTTTATTATGCAGCACCTACTATTAAGTATATCTGCTCTGCTTTGCTCATTACCACTGTACCTGTCTAAGTTGTTCCCCTTAGTTTTAGACCAGACTGCACCAGTGAACATCATTAGATGTGGAAACTCATTACAACTTAAAGGTTAACCTCTCTGAGGTTTTGAGGACTTGTAATTAAAGATGGAGCAAGCAAGAATGGCCATTTGAGACCAAGACAAATCATGTAGCTCATGCTTTTAACTTCCAGCTGCTTGTGTTTTTGCTTTTTGTGTTTCTTCTCCTGCCTTATCTAACAAAGTGAAGTATTGATCCCGTGTCTGGCTGTGTTACCCCCAACCATAATAGAAGGATTAGCCTCAAGGTGCACTCATGTCCACCCACCGTTATGATTGTCTTTTGCTTCTGTCTTGCACAAAGGATGTAGTCGAGACTGCTGTAGACTGTTAAAACAAACTTCCACCTAAAGACATTTAATCTTCACACATTTTGTTTTAACAAGTTTAAACACAATCAGGAAATCCCTTCATTTCAAACAAACCGTTTTAAACATGCATGTATGTAGCCCCATCTTTTTGCTTCTCAAGGTCCATGCCCAAGCAGAATAGGACCAAGAACTCAGAATGTTTCCTATCACAGCTGCCCTGGTAAGTTTTTAGTGCTCTCCCAGTCTATTTCAGAACCACCAAGCCCAGTCCAGCTTTTCCTTCTGAACTCCTACTGTAACTCCTAGTAGTTAAGTTTTTTTTTTTTTTTTTTATATAGGCCAATTCCTTATGTGTTGCTTTTCTTTCGCCAATCCTCTGTCTTTCCCCCAAAATGTAGTCGATATGCTGCATGTCCGTTTTTAGCTAGACTAATGCAGAGAAAACCAATCACAGGGAAAGATTAACTTTTCCACACCCTAGCTAGCTCTTACTACAGCTTTTAGATGGGATTGAAAAAAAAAAAAAAAAGAGTAAAGTTTCCTAGTTTTCAGAGGGGAAAGATCACATGCCAAATACCAAGATTTGTGATTGGGGAAAAAAAAAAAAAACATTTCAGTGGTCCAGAGGCTTAGGATCCCCTGGATTTACAGGGACACTAGATTTGCCAGGATGTTTTTGAAAGAACATTAAATCGTCATTAAGCTGATCATCAAGGGGGCCAAAGACAGTGTCCTCATTTTGGCCAGCAAAAGTAGTATTCATGAAAATGACTTTGTCCCAAAGAAATCTGTGCAGCAGTTCAATCACACATTGCTTTCCATATTCTCACTGATTCCTTTTATTTATTATACATTTTATTTACTTATTTTTAATATTATCAATAATTTCCAAGTGGCTGCTGCAACAAGTTGCCTACATGCCCACCACTTTTATTCTTTTGGAATTATAATTTGGTTCTTGTCATGAACTGTGCTCATTAGCAACAAAACATTCAAATTCTGGCCAAGTAAGTGCGTTTTTGTCCTTACTTGGCACACTCTTAATCCGTTCTGCTAATTGCTTGAATAAGGCAGCATGAAAGCTAAGCTATTTCTTTAAGGCAGCCTTTTGCAAGCTATTCAAAACATGAACAAATGTGCCTTTTTTACACCACTCTAATATTGTCCCAGCATGTACTGGTACCCCTCATTATTAATATTTTCATTTTCACCACATGCTAAGGCTAGTAAGTAAGTAGCTCCCTGTGATAGTGAGACTAAGGTCATAAAAATGAGTGGCAGCATGTTTGTTTGGTCCCCTTTGGTGTTTTTGGCCCCTTTTATTTTATTGTATATCTTTTACATAATGGTATAATTTATTTAATGAATTCATAATCTAAATTACTCTGCAATAGACTGCAGAATATTAATAATTTCAAGATGGAAGAGCATATCTACAGACCCATTCCAAAAAATTAGAATGTCATGGAAAAATCGTTTAACTTCCATAATTCCATTCAAAAAGTTAATATTTAATAGATGATAGACTCAGGGCCCATGATTTGCATTATTTCAAGTATTTATTAATTTATTTTTACATAATTTTGGCTTCCAACTCAAAAACAGGATTAAAAAAATAGAATACTGTGAAGACATCAGCCCACACTACTCAGCTTTTGCAGAAAAGAAAAAAAAAAAAAAAAAGAAGAAGAAATTAGGATCACAACGAATCAATCAAAATACAGGTGGTCCCCGACTTACGGCGCCATCGACTTACGGCAACTCGGACTTATGGCGCCGCCCCCAGTGACGTCATCACACCTT
>JARVLU010001196.1:29678192-29695809 GCA_031762415.1 Simpsonichthys santanae | reverse complement strand
AAAACCGACGTAAAACCGACGTAAAACCGACGTAAAACCGACGTAAAACCGACGTAAAACCGACGTAACCGCGTAACGTGAATAAGGGAGATACGTTGTAATGTTGAAACGTCGTAAGACGAGACCGTCGTAACCCGAGGACAACCTGTATTTAACTTTATTTACAAATACTTCTCTGTAAAGTACACCGAGAATATCTTCATTTAGTTTATTTGAGATGTGCTTCCGGACATTTCCTCTGTTTATGTTTTCTTATGGTCTTTCTTCTTCTTTCAGCTGTTCCCTCTTCAGGGGTCACCACAGCGAGTCTTCCTCTTCCATCTCTCTGTCCTCACTCCAACTACCTCCTTGTCCTCTCTAACTATATCCATATGTCTCCTCTTTGCCCTTTTCCTAGCTGCTGCATTTCTAATTCTACCCATGTCCCTCACTGTCCAAACCATCTCAGACTGGCCTCTTTAACTTTATCTCCCAGTTGTTCAACCTTTTGTCACAAATCACTCCTGAAACTTTTCTCCATCCTGCCTGGACTCTCTTCTTCATCTCTTTCCCCATTTTCCTGGACAGTGGACCCCAAGTACATGAAGTCCTGCACCTTTGTGACCTCTGACCTTGTAGTCTCACAGCTCCACTTGTCTCTCCCTCTCATCCACAAACATGTCTTACCATGTCTGAGTTTCATTCGTTATGTCATCATAGACATGTAGTTTTTAGCTGCCATTCTGCAACTTTTAGCTTTTAGCATTTTGCTACTTTTATCTACATTTTTTGCTACATTTAGCTTCCAAATGGTCTTTTGATACATTTAGTTCAGCCTTTAGGACTTGGTTTTTAGCTAGCCTTTGCTAGTTTTAGCAAGCTTTTTTTTTTTTTTTTAGCTTTTAGCTAGTGTTCTGACTCGTTTTTAGCTTTTAAAAAGTTTCAGCTTCATCAGTAAATTTCAACAAAGCCACTCAGTGCAGTTGGCTTGACACATCCATGAGAATTTCTCACTTATTCTTCCAAACTGACATCACTCTGCCCACTGTCTACTGCAGGTAAGACACTGACTAGAGATGCAAAACTCAAACCACCTTCAGAAAGCTTTGAGCGGATCTTTTAAAAAGTAGTACCCTGGCACATGATTGATGTTTTACTCAATAATTACAAATGCTTTTGAGCTAAACACAGTTTTTATATTTACATATTTAAAATGTGTTCACAGCTGATAATTTTGCAGATTATAGCTGAAGGTGGTGGTAACTTTAGTGCTACTTTAGTGCTGGATAAAGTGGAAGGTGTTCTTTTATTTTCTTAATTAAAAACCTCATTTCTGTTTAACTCTCTGCAAAGCAGAAACATTTAAATCATTTTATTAATTTTGATATATTTATTTGTTGGGGTACAAATGAGCTATTGTTCCTTTTCATTTACATCCATTTGCCAAACAAAACACATCTTGTGTGGAAACTCTCAGCACGTACAAAGTGTCTCTGCAGACACGTTATACTTCCGGGCCTGTTGGTGGGACATTAACCTGTCCCCGTTGGACCTTGTTAAATTCCAGTGAGCTGAAGGCCAACACATGTTTTCTCAGAGCCTGTCGTGCAGCTCCACGTGGGAAAAACTTACCCTCCACACCCACTTGTTGACCTCGGTGAACTCTCACAGTTCAGATTCTTCTGTGATACCTCGAGTGGACGAGGACGTCCACAAGAAGAAGCAGAAACATCTGCAGGAAGGACTTCTCATTGAGCCAAATAAACAAACCAATCTCCTGTTTGTGTGTGTTTTATTTTTTTTTCTTGGACCTGCTTGTTAGTTTCTTTTACACGCTGATCATTTTCTGGGTTTGCTTTTGTCACTTTGCAGGTTTTAGTTGCATTTAAACACGCTGAGTCGTCCCACAAAGAACTGCGCACCAGGAAAACGAGGTTGAACAGCTGCTTTTAGGAGAAAAATGTGATTCTTATCAGCAGTTTCATCAACGCGCTTGGTGGTGAAAGACTTGTAGTGGAGTCAAGCTGAAGGTCAGTCATGTGCGAACATTCCTTTGATGCTCTTTGTTACAGAAAAAAAAAGAAGTTTATGGTTAGCAGCTGTAAATCCAGCAGTAAAAGTGGTAAAAATGAATTGTGATAGGGAAAAGTAAAAAAATGTGTTGATGGTGATGATTACAGACTTGTAGCGTCTGTTCAGCTGCTTTAATTATCTTATAAATACTAAACTGCTCAAGACTAAATGAGATTTGTGGATAATCTGAAGTCTGAACTTTCCTCTTTGACGTTTTATTTTTATGGTGTTTGGTTTTGTTGCCACAGCCACTATCAGCCTCTGTCAGTTTCCTCCTCCTCTGCTCAGGCTCCGCCCACTCTCACCTGCTCCTGGTGGTGTCTTCACTTCCTCATCAGGCCCTGTGAGGTTTCATTCATATGGATTGTGTATTTAATAATTTAATTGTATATTTAATTGTGTATTTAATGATTTATTTAATATTTAAATGATACATTTCATTATTCTGTACTGCATTTATTTATTTATTTCATTTTGTCACATTCCGTCCTCCATTCGTTCACTCTGTAGTTTAGCATTATTGGTTTAATCCTAGTCTGTAAATTGAGCTGCCCTGACAGTTTTTTGTTTTTAAATTAAAGTTGAAATTGTTTATTGAGCTTCTTGTACCCTTGGGTCCAAAACATCCACAACCATGACAGTCTGCTAATCTAAAATAAACAAGTTAATTAATAAAAAAAAAATAATAATAATAATAATAATTTTCAAATTTTCTTTTAAAAAGTGCAAGAAATTTGAGTTTAGCAAAAAATATCAAACTTAAAAACTGTATCAAGCACAATTATTATTTATTTTTTTAAGTGAAATGTGTCATAAAACAGTTTTTACACAGTAAGCTTTATTGTATTTGACACATGGACAACGATTTTTAGTATTTTACCCAGAGTAGCTTTGTTTTATTTTGTTTGTTATTTATTGACTTAAGTAACTCAGTAAGTAAGTAATCATGTAAGTACCGTACATTCTTATTAACATACATACTTACTGACTTATGTACATACATACATACTTTCTTTCTTACTTATTGACTTAAGTAACTCAGTAAGTCAGTAAGTAAGTAAGGATGTAAGTACGTACTTATTAACGTACTTACTTACTGACACTTACGTACATACATACTTTCTTTCTTACTTATGTAAGTCAGTAAGTAAGAAAGTCAGTAAATAAGTCAGTATGTATGTACTTACTAACATACATCCTATTCCTTTCTTACTTACATACTTACTTTCTTACGTACGTACATATGTATACAATACTTGGATACGTACGTATACTTTATTTACGTACGTACATACATGTACTTACGTACGTACATACATATTTACTTAATTACATACATACTTACTTTCTTACTTACGTATGTACATATGTACTTACTTTCTTATGTACATACATACGTATTTACTTCCTTAATTACAGTACTTTCTTTCTTAACTTAGAAAACTATTCTAATTGACATTTGTAATGTACATGAAGGTTCTTCTCCTGTGTAATGTGGCGTTATAGAAACAAACAGAATATAATACAAGTAGAATAGAACACAATAAGATTAGAATAGAATAGAATAGAATAGAATAGAATAAAATAGAATAGTCAGACAACATTGTGACAGATATTCTCATTGTGTTTCTCATCAGCTTGGTTTGGACTTTTCTCAGGCTCATAACAGGACGAGTCATTTTAAGGACAGTAAAGTGCTGCTTGCAGACGACAAGCCCAAAGTGTTTTTACAGTGGTTCTAAAATGACTTAAACATCTGTAAGTTTAAACTTTGTAACTCTTGTATTCGAGGCCACAGCAACAAAAGCAGCGCCGACACCTTCCAGGCGCCTCCTCCTCCTGTAGATCTTTTAGGTTCAAGCTCCAGAAGATGTTTTGTGTTCGTTCATGTCACTGAGGAGGTTTGATCTTGTTCCGTCTTCATGTCAGAAGCAGTTTCACACTTTTTGTTTCTCCTCAACCTCAGAGGCGTGTGCCAGATGCCCGCTTTTCTTCTCAGGGGCCCAAATTCAAATCAGAGCAGCTGGGATGTGCTTCAGTGAGAGGGAGAGGAGCGGCCAGACATCGGGGGAGGTTTTAAAGATACAATGGGGCGTTGAGGAGGGGGGGGTGCATTTGGTTGTTCTTAATAAAGTGGCACACGCCTTTAACAGAGAAACCCCAAACCTCTCTGTCTTTGAACCTAATAAGCAGTGTGAGGGCTTCCTGCTCATTTGGGTCTTTTTACTGTGGGTGTGAAGGCTCAGTTGGGGGGGGGGGGGGGGGGGGGTTAAGTGACAGCAGGTTGATGCTGCTGCAGGGCCTGATGCAGGGGAGCATGCGTCATTCGGCTGACACTTTACGTTTTGTCAGAGTCCATGTAGATAACAGCTGCTGGCTGCATTCTCTCCAGGATGAGCTCCACATTTGAAGACCCCCACGCTTCAAAGGGCTCCTCACAATGAAAACCAATTGTAATATTCACAGCTGACAACTTAAAACCCCAAGTCTTCAGAAGTTTGTTCAGATGTCAACATATTAGTGCCGTCAGAACGTCTTCACGCCTCGTGTTTCACTGACCGCTTGAGGAGGTCACCACAGCTAAACACAAACATGAGCTAAAATTTAACATGTTAGTAGCTGAGAGTGTGGCAGCTGTGTGGTGGGAGCGGTGGCGCAGAGGTTAGCGAAGGTGGACCTGTGATCAGTAGGTTGCAGGTTCAACTCCCCGGACCTATCAAAATGTGGGTAAAAAAGGTGAAGCACCTGTCTCCACCCTCATTTGCTCCACTCTGGGCCTTTAAGCAAGGTCCTTAACCCCCATCATCTGCTCTGCTGGGCGCCCTAGATGGCAGCTCTCTGCTCCACACTGAGGTCTGTGGTTGTGTCAGGAAGGGCGTCCTGTGTAAAAATAAATGCCATGTCTTTGTGCCACAGTTCGCTGTGGTGACCTGTGAAGAAGGGAGCAGCAGAAAGAAGAGAGAAAAAGACTCATCCTCATTGCATACCGTACTTGTCTCTGTGCACGCCGCACCGCCGTATAACTCGTATCTATTACGCGTCGCTGCTGACAACCCGTAAACGTGGGCTGGTGTTGTGCCACAAATCGATTGGCTGCCAAATGGCAGCTGCGGGAGTGTGCACAGGAGGACTTTAACAAGAATTTAACAAGCTTAACACCTAAAAACAATCATTTGTTTACTCGACATTATAGTAAAGGTGTGTCAGTTGAACTTTTCCTTAATAAAAGGACTTTAATGGTCAAATCAGCTGCATTTCGCCTGGGCAGCGTGGCGAAATGCAGCTGATTTGATGTTTGCTCCAGGAGTTCCAGAGAGAGACGAAGGTGGATTTTATGGCAAGGCAAGTGTCTCATTAATAACCACTTTTACTATTAAGAAGACACGCAGCTTGCCATATTACTCAACTGCCCTCTAGTGGCTGAAAATGGTAGTGTTCAATATTTTCTACGTCAGAATAAATGAAATTGTCAGATCTCAGCCCAAAATTGGTTTATAATAAGTCGTTTCGCTGTTTAAGTTGCAGGACTTGCTAATTTATGCAAAAAGATGTAACTTATGCAGCGACAAATACGGTACTTTGAGCAGAAGTGCTTCATATAAGAACTTTTTTTTGTTTTTGTTTTACTTTGGCGTTCCAAGAAATGTTAGTTTTTATTTAATGACTTTTTAAGATTTTTTCAAAGACTTTAAGACTTTTTTTAATACAAAAATACCTTCAGTTGCACATGCAAAAGCTCTTTAAAATCTAATTTTGTCTATAAAGTTAAATATTAAATAAGTATTTAAATGATTGAAATCAAGTGAACTCTTGTTTCTTGAAATATTTTAGTCAACATCCCTGTTTGGAACTAGAAGATGAATCGATAGTTTGACATCCTGGAGGAACAATAAGCTGTTATGAATGTGTTCAAGAAAACGTGGCTGTTCCACAGAAAGGAGAAGTTCCTATTCAAAGTGAATACGACACAACGCTCCTGTACGCTTGTAAAACCAACTGTGAGCTGGAAATTCCACCGAGAGAGAGGAAGTGCAACCGTCTCGTCATCGTGCACGGCCACTTTGCACGATGGATCTGGGTTCTTCTGGGTTCCTGTGCTGAATGAGTCTCTCCCTGCAGGTCTAATGCAGACCCGGAGGGTCCAGAGAAGGGATGGAGGGCACAGTGCGACTCAGCACACTTGTCACTGTGGATCTTCCTCACAAAATGAGCTCAGGGAGGCAAAAAGACAGTACACTACTCCTTTATACGTTTCCAGTTGATGGTTTTTACTCTGAAACAACAGGAGATTTTAGAGCAGGGCTAGTCAACTGATGGCCCACGGGCCATTCCCGGCCCGCGGGTGACTTCAAGCCGACTCACTTCATTGAGCATTTTTTTATTTATTTATTTTTGGGTTTGGGTTTGGGTTCTGTTCATTGCATTATTCAGTGTAATAAAATAAACAAATTTAAAAGGTAACAGGTCATTGTGACTCTTGGCTTATTTACATAATGATTTTAATAGCTGGATGTCCGGCCCCCGAGCTGCTGGCTTTCAGAAGCTGTGGCCCCCTGAGCAGTTTTATTGAATATCCCTGCTTTAGAGGGTTTTAGTTCATGAAACATAATGAACCAACCCAAACAACCCCCCTGTGGGTCGGACGTGTGCAGAGCTGCTGTTTTATGCTTCAGGTTTTCAAGACATTAGTTTTGTCAGGTCCCCTAACGTGCAGCTGCTGTTAGGGGACCTCAAATTGCTGTATGATTCTGGGGCCAAAGCTGGACACATGGGCAGCTGTTGCTGAGTGGTTAGAGCAGCTGTCCTCCAGTGCAAGAGTTGGGGGTTCAATTCCACCAGCTGTCACATGCTGAAGTGTCCCTGAGCAAGACTGAACCCATCATTACTGCCATTGTGTGTCCCATCGGTGTATGTGATAAAACACTGATTAAACTTTGTACAGATCTAGTAGAGTGCTGTATGAATGGGTAAATAAGGACACAGATTGTGTTGTAAAGAGCTCTGAGTATCTAGAAAGGCGCTCTATAAGTACAGTCCTTTTACATGAGCTGGAAAATATCAAGAATCAGATATTTTGTACTTTTTTTTTTAATCACAAAGTGAGTTGTTTTCAGGCCAAGCAGTATAGAACTTTACAGAGGACAAAAAACCTGCACGGGGGTGGAAGCTGATCATCAGGCTGCATGTGGAGGCTCAGGTGGGGGCCCAGGCTGAAAGGAAGACAAAGACATGAAGCTTTTATTATTTTCATTTGCAAAATGGTGCAAGACCAACACCGTGTGGTGAGACAGAGGATGACCAGGGCCAGTATTCACCCTTTAACGCTCAAACTCTTTTACAAAAATAAAGTGGGTTTGCTCAAAATATTTCAGCATCTTGTATCAAATTACTGTGAGGACTAATAACATCTTATTATTATTATTTTATAATTGAGAAGGTTAATTTTTATTTTATTGGCTGTTTTTTCCTCCTGACTGTGTTGGTGCTGGGTGTGGGTGGGGTATCATGGAAAACTGAACGTTCTGCTTGACTCGACTGCTTTTATGTGTGTCCATCTGCTCTAAAAGTCAATATATTTTATGTTGCAGAGAATGGTTTTGGTATTGTGACTGATGCAATGTCAACAAACTGTCAATAAACTGTGCTCTGAGCTAAGAATGAAAAGGCCTGTGAAGGAAACCGCAGCACGTTTCGATCATTTTCTTGACCACAGTGAGCGTTCAGAAACAAACAAGCTTCAAGACAGAGAAAATAATATATCCTGAAAGTCACATTTCTAAGTTAAATAAAGAAAAGATTAAACATATGTTTCGTAGAATATGACTTATTTAAATGTAGCCTACATCCAAATTTGTGATGAAAGGTGGAATATGTGTTGTCTTGCCTTGTTTGGATAAATTTCAGGTTTATTAAGTAATCCTGAGTCAGAATTCACACAGTTTGTTAATTTATTCTACATGTGATAAATAAAATAAAACTATCTCTGCACTTTGAGCTATTTTAGGCATTAAAACTTTAAAACCATTCAGCTCTGCCAGGATCAGTGTGCTGCACCTTTTGTTTGTTGTAATACTGTATTTTTCAAAATATTTAACTTTACAATCTTTTCACATAAAACACACTGAAATCTTTTCAGTTCCTTTAAAACAACATTCTCTAAAATTTCCATCAGGATACTTGAGCTCTTATCTTGCGCTGCATTTAGCTTTTAGCTACTGTTTTTATGTCAATGGTTTGGTTCATTTTCAGCTACAATGTAGCCAATGTTTTGAGTAGTTTTATTCATTTGACCTTGTTGCTGTAATGCTTTTCATTTTAGCTTTCAGTAATAGTTTTATTATAATTTTTAGCTATTACAGCGTTGCTCATTTTAGCTTTTAGCTATTTTTGCTGTTGTTTTGCTCACTGTATTTATGTTGCCAATTAAAAAGTTTGCTGCCAATTTTAGCCTTTTTGCTACAGTTCTGCTACCTTGTTGCTCACTTTAACAATTTACTGTCAAGTTTAATAAAATGTTTCTGCGGTCATTCAGCTCTCAACTGACATCATATATTAAAATAGATTTAAAAAATAAAAAGTTGCAAAAAAATACAAATTTTATGTTTTATTTGTTTTTGTATCCATACAAACGGTTCTTTTTAAACATTTACTGTATTCTAAATAGTTAATAGTCATGAGGGAGTTTTTCCTTTCCACTGTTGCCTTGAGTTTGTGATGAAGTTAGACTCAAAACAGTCTGCATATCAGATAAAAAATGGTATTAGCTTACTTTTTATATACAGTATAGGGATGTTTCTGTTCAGTGCCCCGAGATGACTTCTCTTTTGACTTAGCACTATATAAATTAAACAAATTGAATTTTAAATTAAATGTGAACATTAACACTAATTCAAGTCAACAAGTGAAATAAAACGTACTTTTATATACTTCTCATTACACAATGTAAACAATATAATGTCTGCAAATAGACAGAGTTCTTATATAAAATGTACACGAGATATATTTTGAGGGGGAAAAAAAAGAAAAAAAAAACTGTCGATCGGTCTGAGCTCGATTAGTTTCGACTCATTCATGTTTTCTTGGTGAGTTTAGAGAAATAGATCGAGCCAAAACATCGATTCTGGTTTTTATTTTTATTAAAACGTCAAGAAATGGACCGCCTGGCATCTTTTGCAAGTAAGTATTAACAGTAACATGCAGTAATAAATATATTTCCTACTGCTATACCGAGTGCTTTACTTTTATTTCAGATATACATATATGTTTTTGTTAACCGTGTTAAGCTCTGCATGCTAACTAGCTCCGCTCAGCTAACTTTAGCTTTCATCGGCGCTCTCATTAACATTATCAGACAGGATGAAACTGCTTATATAATACGGTTTGTATGTTGGCTATACTTAGACTTGAACTCTGGTTTTATAAACCTTGCATATATAGCATTTACTGAGGGAAGTGTACACGTGTGATTTCAGATGATCCTTCGGATAAGCCTCCATGCAGAGGCTGCTCGTCCTATCTAACCGAACCGTACATCAAGTGTGCAGAATGTGGACCTTCAGCTGTTTTACTGTGTCTCCAGGTCAGTGGGTAACAAGCTCATCATTCTGTCTCAGATCTTTCTTTTTTTTATTTTTATTTTTTTTATTCCAGGACTGGTTAAATTAGATAAACAATTAGTAAAGCACTGATTGGTTTCACTTAATCATGCAAAATATTTTGAGCTGAAGTGGAATTGTCTGATAACATGTTCACTTTGCACTCTTTGATTTCACTTGAATAAACAGAACATACTGTAACAGGCACAAAATAAAGTGTTGTATAAATCAGGGAATTAGTGCTTCCAGTTGTAAAAAAAAAAAAAAAAAAGGTTATGTTCAATTTAAACATATAAATTTCAATTTAAATTGTGTAAAGTTCAGTCCCGCCCCAGAAGAAGGAACAACTGAGAAAAAAAAAGTGAAAACGTTGTAAGCTAATTTTTGACATTTGGATGAACAAAAACCAACAAAGACTGAACAGAATCCTGATATGCAAATAGAGTTGCATATAATTAAATTTGCATAAAACACACTCTAAATACTTCATACTGCCCAACCCAGATCTGCTGCTCAGACAGACCCCAACTGTTTTTACTTTGATTTTGAAAGGCCAAACTAAAAAAAACAAACAAAAAAAAACAAAGATAAGCCACCTTTGAAGGAGTTTAAAATAGATCCAGATTGACTTTCCTCTAACTTGGTGAAGATTCTCTGATTGTATTGTATTGTATAATTGTATTCATTTCATATAAAAAAAAACAATGACAGTTTTATATACAGAAGAAAAAAACAAAAACAAAATGAAAGGAAGCAGAAGAAGAAAACATTTCTTATCATATCTGCTCCATATGAAACAATCAATTCAAACAATTATTTCAAACATTAATTTGCTTATTGTAATACAAAAGTATATAGTCTCATCAAATTGCATATTAGGATTTATTAAATTAGAATCAACTTAAATATATCTCTTCAATAAAACAGTTTTAATCATTTTCTTAAATATTATATTATATACATGTATTATATTTGGCTCAGATTCAAATTTTGTATGTTCTTTGTGCCACTTGTCGTCCGGCATACAACAAGATTAAAAAGAAATTGACTGCAGAGCTTAAAGAAATGAGTGCTAAGTTTTCCAGAACATGGAGAACATCAATCCATAAATTGACCTTGGCTGCTTAAGGAAGGAACACACAAAGACGCTGTTGTTGGAAAGCTGCACCATCGTTGTAGCTGCATAATTACGCTCATTGTTTCTATATTTATCCATCCATTATCTTTTACCCACTTCTTCCTGTTTGGGTCACAGGGGGTCACTGGAGCCAATATCCAGCCATCACTGTGTGAGAGGTGGGGTACACCCTGGACACAGGTCTCCATTTCATCATAGGGCCACATAGAGACAAACAACCATTCACTCTCTCACTCACACCTAGAGACAATTTAGAGTTACAGTCAGACTAACATGCATGTTTTGGGTCTGTGGGAGGAAACTAGAGTACAGCAATCCCTCGTTTATTGCGGGGAGATCCGTACCTGAAGACTCGCGATAAGTGAAAACCGTGACGCAGGAATAGTAGTACAAGTAGTAAGTAGTTTATTTTTATTATATATAAGGTGTTTTAAACCCTTTCCACACTCTTGCAATATTCTAAACAATGTTTTTAAACTCTAAATGCTTTAAAAGAGCACAGAATGTCATGATTTCAGCTTCCTGCCTTCTCTGCTCTTTGCCTCCTGCCACGCCCACTTCTCGGCTCTGCACGGAGAACATCTGATCAGCTGCAGCACGAGGTTTATCCTGCAGTATGGGCTGCACAAAGGTGCAGGAGGTGCTAAATTATTCAAAATAATTTATTTAAAATAAAAATTTCCATGCCGATTGTGCGGCTCATCCATCAATCAGCCAATCGTGTTTCATGTCCAATCTTATTTTGAAAAACCGCGATAGAGTGAGTACGCGATAAATGAACTGTGAGTAGCGAGGGACTACTGCATCCGGAGAAAACCCATGCAGGGAACATGCAAACTCCATCCAGAATGGCCCCTAGGCCGGGATTCGATCCGGTGACCTTCTTACTGAGAGGCAGCAGCTCTACCAACTGAGCCACTGTGCTGCCCATTTCAGTCCAATCAAATTTTTATTGGATATTCAAAATAAACACGTTTGTCTTTCAACCCAAACAACATATGTCTACATTTAACACCTAAATACAAACTTCTAGGTTCACTTTTCTGAAGACTTATGTTTGAACAATATCTTCTAGTGTTGTATCAACAAATGGATTTGTTTCAGTGTTTCACCAGAGGATTTGAATATAAGAAGCATCAGAGTGATCACAAGTATGAAATCATGGTAAGTATGTTTGATTTAGCATTTCTGGGGTCTTCCGTTTAGACATTTATATTTGTTTCACCTTTTTACAGACCTCAGACTTCCCTGTGCTGGAGCCTGGGTGGACGGCACAGGAGGAGATGGCGCTTCTGGAGGCAGTCATGGACTGTGGGTTTGGGAACTGGTGAGTAGTTTGTAGTCTTCCTGAACGTCCTCCCATCAGGTGCATTTCTCTTTCCCACGCTCTCTGATTTTATCATTTAAAGTGTTTTTCTGACTCTCGTGGTTGAAACTCTGCATCACGTTATTCACAAACCGCTGCTGTTTGCTATGATGGTGAAGATTGTTTCTGTATTGAACGTTTTTCAAGTTAAATATTAATCATTTATCTGATAGGTCTGATTGCATCATAACACAGGAAGTCATAGTCTGAAGCTGAATTTAGTTTTTATGATCTTTTAGTCATAATCTGATGAACGCCGACAAAAATTGAAGCAGTATTTGTGCATAATGGGTTTTCTGTGTTTACTATCTGGATGATATGTATCCAAAGTACTTTTGTCTTTTTGCTGTAACAGGCAGGATGTGGCGTACCAGATGCGCACTAAAACCAAAGAGGAATGCGAGAACCACTACATGAAGAACTTCATCAACAACCCGCTTTTTTCCTCCACCCTGCTTGGTCTGCGCAAAACTAAAGACTCTCATTTTGCAGATGGTGCGATCCCTTTTAAACGTAAGATCTCACTTTGTTTTTCATATTTGGCTTTTTTTTCAGTCCTTACAGGAGCTGATTCTAGGACGTGCATTGAGCCACTTCTTGTCTTTCACTCATTGTGTGTATTTTGATCCAGTCCGACAGCTTTAGGCTGCCACGCAAACTTGAATTTGGATGCAGCGTGTCCAGTTATCTTCTGCTTGTTCTGGAGCGTGGCCTCGGGGTCAGCAGCTTGATCGGGGAGGCCCAGACGTCTCTCTCCACAGCCACCTCTTCTAGTTCATTGGGAGGTGGTCCCAGGCCAGTCATGGGTCTACCAAAGGGTCTCCTCTCAGTTGGATAAGCTCAGGACCTCTTCTTAGGGAGGTGACCGGCATGCATCCTTACCAGATGCTAGAACCACCTGGCGCCTCTCGATGTGGAGGAGCAACAGGTCTACTCCCAGCCTCTCCTGGATTACTGAACTTCTCTCCCTGTCTCTAAAGCAGAGACCCTGTGGAGAAAACTCACTTCGATCACTTGTATCCATAATCTCGTTCTCTGTGTCACTGCTCAGAGTGACACACTTGAGGCAGAACCTCAGCCCCAACCTGGAGAGTGCAATCCACCCTTTTCTGACCACTGGCCATGGCCTCAGATTTGAAAGTACTAATCTTAATCCCAACTGCTTTACACAAACCCTCACTAAACGTTTGAACCTACTGGTCCAACATCTTCCCCTGCACTTGGATCCAGCTGATAAGTTGACAGCTCTGCAGACAACAGGGTTATACTGTAGTCTTATCATTGATCTGTGACCTAATGTGCTGGTCCTGGTCCCATGTGCACTTATGGACACACTTATGCTCGAACATGGAGTTTGTCATGGACAAACTGTGACCAGCGCACAAGCTCTCCTGCCCACAAGCTTCCATCGAACATGTAAACACCCACCACCCCAGCCGACAAAAATCACGGATGAGCTCAGCGTCCCACCATGGTAACTTATCAAGGGAAAACAGTGAAATGCCTCCCTAAAGGTAAAGGTATTTTAAAAAGGTTCAGCAACAGAACATCGCTTGGCTTCAGATCAGAGAGGCTGTTTTTCCCAATCACGCCCCTCCAGGTTCCACTTTCTATACCCGCAGGGGCATTGAAGTGCCCCAGCAGAAAAATGGAGTACCCAGCTGGAGCACCTACCATTTAAGGGCTCCAAGAAGGCTGGGTACTCTGACCTGATGTTCGGTGCATAGACGCAACTCAAATACAGCTTTTATCCCACCGTTGTTCCGACAGCTCAGTGCTAAACTCCTGCTCCCAGGCTGATCTAACTATGATTATAACCCCCTGAGAGCCATGAGTGTCAAACACCGCTCAAGAAACTTTTGCACTGAGTTACAACTTATAGTTTAAGAACAAGTCCATGTTTCTAAGTCTCATTCATCCAAAGCAGATTAATCCAAAACTGGTCCAACACAATGTAGCAGATGTCATTCCTCACCTTGCAACTTGAGACACGTTTTTCTTTCACCTCAAATTAAAAAGTGTTTTTTAAAATTATTATTATTGTAATGTTTTAGGGAGCTGGATGCAGTTGGATCATTCTACTGCTATATTTAGGCTTCCATCTGCCCCTCATATCCTCCTTGTAGTGTGAAATACTCAGCTGTACATCTCTTTTGGCGATATGTCATACTCTACACCTCGACTCAACCCGACTACTTCTTAATGGCTTAAGGACGTCACGTTGTTCCTTACTGTAAAAATATATAACCATTAAAGGCTGCTCTGATGTTTTCTTTTAATTTAGTCACTGGATATTTTAAGTCTTTACCATCTCACTCACTGATTAAACATCTATACATTAGCCTCACCCTATTACCGGTACCTTTGTTCCAGCTTTTGACTTCATTTTTCATTTTGACTTCATAATTGGTTTTATAGCACTATTTTATAAAAATTATTATTATTTACTCGTTGGAAACAGAGACGCTGTTGATTGTTCCGTTTGCATTATAAAAATCAAGGAACTCACTTGTAACTTCATTCCTTTCAAAAAACAAACTGAATTATAAATTAAAATGAGGGAAATTGCATTTCCTGTGAAAATGCAGTGTGAACGTTTATTACTTAAGAACTTGCTGAAAAACAGCTGAATTAGCTAAAAACATGCTTAAATTTAGCTGAAATGGAAGAATTAGCTGTAGAAAGCAGAACTAACACATATTAGCTGAATTAGGTTTAAATAAACAGAAATGAACAAGATTAAAAAAAATAGCAGAAAAGACAGTAGAAAGATTAAATTACCAGAAGGAAGTGGGATGAGCTGAAATAAGCTCCAGACCTGTGGAATTAGATGAAAAGGCTAAATCGAGCACAAAACAGCTAAATAGTAGCTGAAATAGCAGAAAAAGATTAAACTAGTTTAAATCAGCTGAAAGGAGCATAGCAAGCTGAAGTTAGCAGAAAGACGTTAATTAGACTGAAAGTAGCAAAAAAAATCACAAAAAACTTGAATTTATCTGAAAACAGCTGAAATTAGCTAAAAATAATTTTTCAGCTATAAAATAGCTGAAAAGTTAAGACTAGCTTAAATTAACAGAATAATGCAGAAAGAACACGTTTGCGCAATTAAAAAAAGAAGCAGAAATGAGCACAAAAAAGTAGAAAATATCTGAAAAAAGCTGAAATTAGAAGAAAAAAAAACAGCTAAAAAGCAGAAAGCTTACATAAACATAAGGAATGGAGTACGGTACATTTTTGTTGAATTAGACTGAAAATAGTGAAATGAGTGCAAAAAATGTGGAATTAGCTGAAAAAGAAGTTAGAAGCACAAAAATGTCATTAGCAGAAAGAATCTGAAAGGAGCACAACATAGCTGAAAGTAGCTGAAAAAAAGTTTAAATTAGCACAAGGAAGCTGAAAGAAGCTGAAGCAGAACAAAATGTGAAAGGAGCAGTAAAAGTTTGTAAACACATCTAAAGATTTAAAGGATGTAAAATGAGCCCAGTTCATTTTTTATGAGGAACAAAGTGGCAGAAAAGGCTAAAGCTAAAGCTCCACCAATACCAGAAGTTGTAACAGGATTGTCCTGAATGAGCTGAACGTTCTGATTCATGATTTGTTGAAATAGCACAAACATTGCAGAACTAGAAAGATGCTGAAAGACGTACAGAACAGATAAAGTTGGATTGATAATAAATACAAACAGGATCACAACAGTGTGAATAAGGATCCTGATACATGCTCAATATGCTGGTGAAGATTCTCAGTCATCCAGGACATGATAAATTCAAACAACGTTCAATACAAAAACAACTGGACTTTATTTGTAACAGAAGACGTTTCGCTCCTCATCCGAGGAGCTTTCTCAATTCAAATAATGTGTTAGCTGTATCTGATGGTAAGACCTTCAGAGCAGTAAGGACAAACATCTCCACAAGCCAAGGGTGTAAGCTTCAATTTTATCATCACTTCTAAAAGATTACTTTAAAAAGGTGTTTTGGAGAAAAATGCTTAACATTGTGTTTCTTCAATTTGCAAAATCATGAACAACAATATGACATTTGAATGGAAACAAGTCATTGGGTGTGCCATGAAGTTTTCTGTATGATGAGGTAACAAATGACTGAAAGCCTAAAAATACCTGAAAACCACAGTGAAGACATGTATGACGTGCAGCAGACAGCCACGTGTCTCGATGAGTCCTTTCCACAAAAAACCCTCCCACACAATAGTCTGTTCTTCTTTTAGCAAGAAAAACAAGTTTGAACTAGTCGTTTACACGACTCTGTCCTACTTTCTGCTTCTTCGTATGTTTTTACCTTTACCCAACATGCTAACTTTTTGTCCAACACAAACATGAAAATTTAAGTTCGGTGCGAGATTCTGCACAAATCATCAGAAATCAGTGCAAACAGCAGGTGCAACATGTGCATACAACTTAAATGGGGACCTTGTCCACAAGGCTGTGCCCTCAGGGTCACAAAGAGACACACCGTTCACACAAATCAAGAATAACCAGGTAACCAAAGGTGCTTGGATTCAGGCTGTAGGAGGAAATCTTTGTGCACTGAGTCTTCCAGTGGAAGCGATGAAAGCGACTTTATCTACGATTCTACAAATCCCTGAAATCTCCACGTCTGCGTCCTCACCATCGACCCCATCTTACACGATAGCACCAGTCTCCAGAATGTGCAGCAGGAGGTTCAGAGTCCTCAGGCTTCCCAACCACTCCAACTTCCACAGCCTTAAACAGCAACAACCAAAAAAGTACACTCTCCTGCTGCGTCTGAATTGGAAACACAATTATGTCACGATGCGTGCACAATAATCCATGTAGCTAAATGTAAAAAGGTTGAGTCAGGTCGTCTGGAAGAAGAAGAATCCGTCCAGAGGACCTGACTCAACCTTGTTAGACAGTTGTTATAGGGGCGGTGGATGACTACAGACACCTGTGTGTTTACCTGGTTGTTATGTGCCAGGCACATTGGCCTTATTATTTTGTCCCTTTGGGCAGGTTTCAGGTTGACTAATCAGCCTTTAATTGTTTTGGGCTGTGGCCTTTTTCACACGTTCGTAAATAGGCTGGTTTCAAGGAGCCTTTGTTCTTTTTCTTCTCACAGGCTCCTTCTGTTTGGCTCCTCAGAGACGCCCACATTTTTGGACCTTTTCGTTGGCCGCCCTGGTTTTCCCTGGGCCATTGTTTTGTTATGGTTTGTTTTTTCCTCGTTGTCCTGGAGCTGTGGCCTGTTGTCGATGGCCAGAGCCACCTTCAGGTAATTTTTGTTCCCTTTTTGTAGTGTTTTTGTCCTGGTGGGACCAGTAGTCCTGTTTTCGCTCTCTTTTGTAATTATATATATATATATGTATATGTATATATATATATGTATATGTATATATGTATATGTATATATGTATATGTATATGTATATATATATGTATATATATATATGTATATATATATATATATGTATATGTATATGTATATAT
>JARVLU010001196.1:29617221-29633749 GCA_031762415.1 Simpsonichthys santanae | reverse complement strand
CACACACACTTTAAAAAAAAAAAAAGATGTGTTCATGCGTCAAAGAGATGTTCTGCCATTCATTCTCATTTGCTGTGGCTACAGAGCAGCAGGCAGAAAGTGATGAAGGCGATTCATCTTCAGCCCATCCCTCTGGAGTGGTCTCGAGACAAGGCCCGTCTGATGATAGTCCCAACGCCACAGAGACGTTCAAGTGATGACTCCAAATTATACGCTGCAGTGCAGGCTGGGCTTTTTCCCCCAGTACAAAAAATAAAATAAAAATCCATTTCCCTCGTATTCTGCTCCCGGCTGCGTTAATGTAAGTTTATGCAGGTGGCTGCCGTGGCCGCAAGTGAACGCGTCTCTCGCCAGAGGCAGAAATATCATAGTCTGTCGTTAAAGCAGCAAGTGGGGCCGTTTACTTCATTCTGAGCGTCGGAGCGGGCCGGGCCTCAGCGGTGCAGAACCAACAGAACCACTGACGGTTCTGCAGATGATGTTTCAGATGAGTCTCAGCAGGAAGCAGCGAGCTCTGCTCTGTGCCAATATTTATACTTTGTCTTTATTTTATTTAATGTGCAGAATGAGGCTTTTTAAACCAAGTTTTCTTTGCTGAACTTTTCTGCACATCTTCGTTAAAACATTTAAAATATTTGGCTTTTGAGATGGTTTAATGTGGTCTTGATCATTGGTTTCCCCTTTTTGGAATTTTGACTGTTTTTAGCTCATGGTGTGACTTTTGGCTCTTCAGCTAATTATAAAAATAATAAAATCTCAATCATCCATAGATGTTGTTTGACTGTTTAAATGTGCACCTTGGTTGTTGGGTTCAGGAAGGCTCAACTCAACGAAGCAGTCGACTCGTCAGCTCAGGAGCTTTAAGCTTTTTGATACCAGCTGCCCATCTGTCTTCAAGACACGACTTGCTCCACTTTCTTTCATTGAACCCATGAAAAATGATCAAATTGAACAGTTTTAGACAATAAATAAATAAATAACAACAACAAATAAAAGCTGGATTTTAGTACAAACATGATCAGCCATGATGAAGAGTCTCTCAGGTCCTGAGTCTTTGGCTGGATTTTTACATTTTCCTGCAGATGCTAAGTTTTCAGAGCAGATTGTTGTTGTTTTTCTCCTTTAGTTCAGATTTATAACTATTTTTAAACACTGTCATGATCATGAAGTTTTTGCTTTTTTTATTTTTGCAGTTTTTGAGCCTAATCCAGTTTGTAAACCTGTTTTCAATCGAGCCACTTTTTTCCTCGTGTCATTTGGACTCACCTGCTCCCTCCTCGTGTCTGTTGCTGTCTCCTCAGTCAGTCCCACCTGCTCTGTATCTACCAATTAGACTCAGCTGTTTCAGCTCTGTAATCACCTCTTCCTCTTTAAATAGTCCTGTTTCTCCACCGTTGACATGCACCAGTCTCACAATGACCAGTTTGTCTTTGTCTCCTGCTCGCGCCTAGTTTTTCACGCCTCGTTCTCCTGCTGATGTTCCCCATCGCCGACGGATTTGAACGGGCTTTTGAGACAAGTTTTTAGGCAAAATAATAACTAGAAATTATAGTTTCCTCAACTGAAAGGGATGGGCCTTTCTTCTTAGTAGATGTAGCCACACACATGAATGGAAGTCAATACTTGACTTGTTTTTCCAAGTTATGCTCACAGCATGCTGAAACAGATGAAGGGTATTTTCCCCCTCTTTGCTCCATGACAGGGGGACAATAAAAGCATAAAACATCCAAGGGGGTGAATATTTTTTATAGGCACTATTTGAGTTGTAGCTACAGTGAAGTATTGAATTCTTTAATGATTGTCTGTATGACCTCAGCTGTTATAGTTTGGTTCTGACGGCCTGATTCAGTCGCGCTGCAACACAAGCTGTTGGAGGTGATTCTCAGAACAGTTACAAACGTTAAGGGAACGGCTGCCGACAGCACTTGGAAACACTAATAATCGTCCCATGGGGCAGATTTGAATCCTGTTAGTGTCCCTGTAATGGTAATGAAAGTGCAGGATGGAGGAAGTTTATATAAAGAATCCATAACTGAGTGTCTTAGACGTATGAAAAGGGGAAAGCAGCCTGACGTCTTGAAAGCAGCAGCAGAATGAGGCCTGTCATGAAACGAGTCGTTCCTCCTCGGCTGAATATCTCTGTGGTGAAACAGTGACTCGTCCTTCTGTCGTCTTCAGAGTCATCTGTCTGAACTGATGGATAAAACGACAAATGACTGCGAGCCATAAGCTGTAATCAATCTGCACCCAACATCTCAACGGTACAAAGAACCCCACAAATAACTAGTAGAATTTTTGTTCAGGTGAATAAATGAAAAATCTGACGCTGAAAATGGCTCATTTTTACCCAAAATATCCAGAAGGTTTAGTTTTGTTCCCATTAAAACGACTCAGCACCAGTCAGAATTTGCAGAATATAACGTCTTAACCCTCACCTGAATAACTCACTGCAGATTCCAGCAATTAACCTGCTCCATTCTGACAAGTTGCAATCAATGATTAAAAAAAGGTCACGTCTGAGGTAAAAAAAAAATACAGCATCATCTGAAGTCTCAGATGAGGACATAAAGATGAAGAAGTCTAATCTCATTGTACAACTTTGCCAAGTCAAATCAAATACTGTATAGGACATTTAAAACGGTAACGGTTCCCAAAGTGCTTAACAAAAAGATCACAGCATCAAATAAAAAAAACAAGATATAATTACAACATCAGGAATAAAAGCATAGAAACATGAAACAAGCAGAAACAATGAAATATGAATCAAATCACCCTGAGTTACATGTCAAGGAATAAAAGCAAAAGGGATGAACACAATCAGCAGCAACAAACTACTAAATCAGACCACGCTGTGTTAAATGCCAATGAGTACAGGTGTGCTTTGAGGAGAGATTGAAAAGCAGGGACTGGAGTGGCCTGTCTAATGTTGATGGGCAGATTGTTCCAGAGTTTAGGGCCCATGACTGAAAAGGTCCAATCTCCTCTGAGCTTCAGCCTGGTCTTTGGTACCACCAAAAGCAGTTGGTCAAATGATCTCAAAGCCTGAGAAGGAGCATAGGGATGAAGAAGATCAGAGAGAGGTATGAGGGTGCGAGGCCATTTATGCACTTAAATGTCAGCAGAAGAATTTTAAAATAAATTCTGACACGCACAGGAAGCCAGTGAAGGGAGGACAGAACCGGTGAAATGTGCTCAAACCTGTGAGTTCCTGTGAATAGCCGAGCTGCCGCATTTTGGACGATCTGGAGACGTGAGCGGGAGACCTGACTGACCCCAGCATAAAGCGAGTTACAGTAGTCCAGCCGGGTTGTAATGAATGCATGGACTAATATTTCAAGGTCAGATCTGGACAGCATGGACTTAAGCTTAGCTACAGTATCTGCCTTAGCTGAAAGAAGCTTTTTTGAAGAACAGAGCTGATCTGCTTATTGAACTTCAAATCTGCATCTAAAACTATCCAAGATTGGTAACAGACTGTTTTAGATAAGGCTGAAGGGAGTCCAGGTTTAGTGTTAGTGGCAGAGCTAGGGTTAAACACAACAACCTCAGTTTCCCAATCATTAAAACTCAAGAAGTTCGCAGCCGTCCAAGTCGATGTCCTCAAGACATTTCAGCAAAGGGCTAATGGAGCAGGAATTGTTGGATTTCAAGAACAGATATATCTGAGAATCATCAGCTTAGCAATGAAAGGAAAGACCATGTTTCCTCAGGATAGACCCCAGGGGGAGCAAAGACAATGAAAACAGAAGGGGTCCAAGAATGGAGCCTTGCGGGACCCCACAGGTAAGAGGCACTGAAGCAGATAGACTGTTGGCAACATTAACGTAGAAACTCCTGTCGCTCAGGTACGAACAGAACCATTCTAAGGCTGCACCAGTAATCCCAACCCAGTGTTCTAGCTGGGATAAAAGGATACTGTGGTCCACAGTATCAAATGCAGCGGTAAAGTCAAGGAGTACCAGGATCACAGACTGACCAGAGTCGTTTGCCAGAAGAATGTCGTTGCAGACCCTGACTAAGGCCGTTTCTGTGCTGTGTAGTTGCTTAAAGGCAGACTGAAAAATCTCAAGAATACAATTCTCATTCAAGAACTCATTTAACTGAATGAAAACTATCTTCTCCAAGATCTTATTAAAAAAAAATAATAATTAAAAAAAGGAAGGTTGGAGATAGGTTTGAGTTCACTTTTTAAAATGTTTTATGGTTTTTACACAATCATAAATCATTTTTATTTTACAGACGAGTTAATGATGTGACTGAAATGTCCAAAAGTCTCAAATCTTTTGCAAAGTCTTCTTACTCCCACAGCTTTTTTTCAGATACATGTACAAATTGTACATCAGAATGCAGACATTTTTGTCTTCTTCTCCTCAATGTGTATCTGCCTGCTGCAGGACTTGTGATTTACTCTCACATCCCTCCAGGATGCAGTGAACACCCAAATGTTCACCAGCTTCAGTTGTTTTTTTTAGTTCAAATTAGTCTCATTCAAACCGGAAGTGAAAGGTCTTTTTTAACTTGTTGTATCTTGTACAAAAATCACTGTAGAAAAATAAAAGTTTACACTTGTGAACATTAGTATTTTCAGTTGCTCATGGTTCAAGAATTTGTAAAATCTGACTTGTAGTTTTTGCACAATGATCGTTTGTTTAAGCTTTACTTTTTAGTCTGTTTCTGCCTCTCATTAAGCAGGCAGAGTGACAGACGGTTACCATGGTGACAAATGAGCCAATGGCAGTAGCTGTAACATTTCTTTACATCAAATTTCTCTATTTTATTTATTTTCACTAAACATATTAAAATAATTATGATCATAACAATAATTTGATATATATTTTTGGAATGCACAACAAGAAAAAGCTTCATGTTTAAGGGATTAGTTCATAAATTACCCCATTTTGGTGTCACTTCTGGTTGCCTAATGAACTGTTTTACTATTTTTTTTTGTTTGTTGGGTAGGTTAAAATAAAAATAAAGTAAGTTAGGAATCATATTTTTAGACCTTCGTTCAGTGCCACAATAATTTAAACTAAAGAAATACTCATCTTAAATAAATCTACATGAAAATGTTAAAAGTGAGGAATAAATCTGGGTGTAAAAACAGTTGGTATAGGGTCTGAAATTAAAAAAACGTTTAATTAATAATGCTGGCAAAGTACGTCAAAATGAGGAACTTTTCAATATTGAGTTATTTCTGAGACGCTCCATCCTAAAGTTTTAAAATGACACATATTTTGTTGAACTTTGATGATTTATCACCTGGAAACAAGCTAGATTTGTTTACAACTGCGCCGGTTTGAAAACCCAATTCTTTTTGTACTTCGTAAAAATATTATACAAAGGGATTTCCTAGGACTATGACAGCCGGTAAATTTCTATGAGAATTGTCCAGGTGTTAAGACAGGCTTATTTCTGAAGACATACCTGTTAGAAAACTTGGATTTAAAGGTGGATTAAGAAGATTCAATGTATTTTTGTGGATTTATGGACTTATTTTTACACAAATCTCAATTTAAAATAATAAAAAAAAGTATTTCACATATTTTGCACTGCAGCCCGAGCTTGTACAAGACATTTTGGCAGCACGGGTCACAAATGATGAGCCAAAGCAAAACAAAGAGCAAAGAGCAGCCGTCAGGAGCTCAGTGTCAGTTCATCACTTGTCTCCTGCAGTGATTGTTTCACTGCAGACAAAACGTGAAGATGTCAGGCGCAGGCAGGAGAAACACACACTGCACTTCCAATCACACAGCCTGGTTTGGTAATTGATTCCTGTTTTCACAATTTTCCCTAATCCGGTCTCTGTGTTTGCGGTGAGACGGAGAGGAATTTGTTTTCTGCAGGAAATAAATTAGAGAACAGCGAGGGATAAAATGGATGTTTGAGAACACACCTGAAGAGTGCGAGGACGATAATGAGACATGTCTTGTGAAGCCCCAAGACGTCTCATCTGATTGGCTGGGCTCAACCTCCAGCGAGGCCCGGCAGCTTGTTGGAGGAGAAATTATTCCATTTTAAGGTAAAGTGATGAAAATGACGAGGCCTCCCTGGCCTCAGAGAAAGTACATTATTGAGGAGGAAAACATGCAGCAGCACCTGCGATTGGAAAAATGAGCAGAAAAACATCTGGACGCCCACGATTTAAAAGACCATTTAATTGGTGGAACATGTCTGCTGTTTGACCAAAACATGTAAGGAATAAATCCAGAAAACAAATCAGGCATGAGCAAACTACGCCCTGTGGGCCAGAGGTGCCCTTTGAACTACTCTAATGGTACAAAGTAACTGGAAGGTGATCCAGTTGGATTTTTTTTTTATTAATCTGGATTATTGAGCATGAACTGTTTTCAACCACTTTAGCTATGCCTCAGTCAACGGGGAGAAGGCCGACTCCAGAAACCATCTTTATTAATCAACAAACTGGTTGGCCCACTGTGGGAGTGTGCTGCTTGTGGGACTGAGTTTGTTTTGGCTCCTCAGATTGATGAAGTCCTTTGGATGAAGGACGAAATGTTTCAACAAAAAAAGAAAGCATCCAGAGGACCTGACTTAACTTTGATGGGCATTCTTAAGTTTACATTGAAGTTATGTGTGCTAGTTATAGACGCTTGAAAGTAGATTTAGTGATCTAGTTTACATACTGTACTTATAAATTAGGGATGCACAATATTGGATTTTTGGCCGATATCTAATATGTTAAAACTTATTTGGCCGATAATAGATACCGTTACTTTTTATACACTTTGTCAGAACATAGCCCTTTCTCTTATTTACTTTTTGCTACAAAAAATGTGTAACAGCTGTAAGAGCTGGTGACAAATATTCAGTAACACAGCCATATGATATGCATAGCACTTCTAACTTAGATTAAATGAAGTGTTAAATGTTGTTTATTAGCATTAGTCACCTGCAATGCTGTCTCACTTGTGGAGGCTTGTTCCAGGTTCTTAGCTGCAGTGTGGATCCTCTGCACTGCTGTGCATGAAGGACAGACTTTTTAAGTTCAAAGTTTTTGTCTATCCATTGTGCTGTAAGACTTAATCATGCTAACATGGCTAACACGATGTCCAAATGTCTGTGGTGAAACTCACTCAAGTGCTATTGGCTATTAGCGTCTTAATGACGTCGGAAATGACGGCTTGTAACTCTGGTAACGTTACGTCAGAAAAATATCTCAGACTGGGGACGATGTAGTGAGGATCAGTGTAATCCACAAATCTTGGGAATTCGACATCCTCAATGAAAAATAAAACTTGAACACCACCGACATTTTAACTTCTTCCTCTTTCGCCGTGATCAGATCAGGTAGGCGCGCATGACGTCATGACGGCGCTGCAGACATCTTTGTCACTGGGTTGTCATACAAAAACAGCGTCCTTTACATCGGTGAGTTATTTTGATGGAATGGCCGATGTCCAATATTTAACTTTAACAATAATATCGGTCGATACAGATACCATGCCGATAGTCTTGTGCATCCCTAATATAAAAAGTAAGAAATCATGTCTTAGCGTGTTGGCATCAATTCTCACTTTGTAGCATTTTATTCTACCCTTTGTCAGACAAAATAAATTAACGCTGACCTGTAAGTACTCTTGTTTATTGTATCACATTATCTTTGATAATTACAATGCTACAGCATGACACTAAAATAAAATAAGAAAACAAAATCAAACATTTAGCTTAGACACAATCAGGTTTCAAATCTCCACGCCACACAGACACAGAAATAAAACAAGTTATCCAAGACTCAACCCTCCCCCGCCCCCCAAATATACATAAAATACATTTAAATACCAAAAAGTGTGTTGCAGTTTTCTTCCAGCAGTGCAAAAAAAAAAAAAACACATTCAGAGCAGTCATTTCAACAATGCGTATAAAGAAATACAATAGCCTTCCAGTACAGCAGCAAGTTCAAACGTTCTCGAAGTGACATTAAAATCCTCACATCCACAGTTTTATCAAACAGACCTGCTGCACAAATGTAGTTCAAGTAAAACCGTTCACTTATGATTCAACATGTCTTCGCAGACAGCAAAGAGAGTCATGAATAAAACAACTGAAGCAAAAAAAGCAACAAGGAGCATTAAAAACTCTGTGTTCAGACATTAGCCAGTGTTCTTAATGCTATTGCACCATTTAATCATTTAAATACAACCGTGTTAAATATTTTTAATATTACCTTACTGGGCAGTGATCATCAGATAAAATAAAGCAGCATTAGAAATTTAAATATGACGTCCCCAACTGTCTAAGTGATTTGTGTGGAAGAGCTGAACGTAACGTAAGAGGGTAAAACCTGCAAAGGAGGAAACAGATGTCAAGATTTAAAACAGAAGGATACAGCAGGATCCAGTGACTTTAAATGTCCTTCCTTTCATTCTCAGCGTGACGCGACCAGCCACGCCGCCTGCTTGAAGTTAATTATCTCCTTCACTGTTGCCATGGCAGCTCAGAGGAGGTCAGGCAGGATGAGGCCCGGAGGTTTGGGCTCCACACAGTTAATCCAGAAATTGGCACAGCTGGCGTGATACTGGTGGCCCCCGTACAACAGCTTGAAGTTGTCCGTCTCAGAGTTGAAAGCCTGTTGAGGTGGGGGGGGGCGAAATGTTAGAGACCCGACCTGTAGACACAATATGAGGAGTCCTACGTCTGCACCCTCTACAGCCCTGAAGGACAGGATTTGATTTCACAGGTTTTAAAACGTCCTACATCAAGGCAGCAGTGGTTCAGTGTGAAAACTGCTTGGATCCGTTTGATCCAACCTGCCGGTGCATGGTTACACCAAGACACCAGCTCATTGTGGTTCAGTTTGACAACTTGAAGGGAAACGTGCCTTGATGTAGGACAGCACACCTCTTGACCCCTCTCAGGCTGTTGACCTAAAGGTTACATCTCACCGAGCTGCGACTCCGACACTAGTTGGAGACTCGAACTTTTCTCAATTTGCGAGAAAAGATACAAATTTTCTGTTGCCGTCTCACTGAATTCTGAGCGTTTGCATCAAGGTGACAAGTCGCACGGCCACGTTTACTATGATTTTTGTACATGGCTTGCAAACCTGTACTCTGGGTCTCGCACATTATTCTACTGTCCAGCTCCGCCCACATTATGATTTAATCTGCTGGAGTAGATGCTGGAAACTAACCTGGACCAGTGTTTTAATAATTTTCTTTAGACCCGGACATTAGCCTTGGACGCTTTATGTCAGGGGAGAGTTCAACGTTTGGAGACGTTGAGAAGACTTGGATTGTTCTGACAGAAAACCTGCTGCGCAAGTTTTTCAAACACGCTCCAAATTTATGCAAAAAGACTAATGAGCCACACCGCAACTGTTACCAGACGTTCTGTAGACCTTACCCATTCGCCAACTAGTCACTAACGGTTGCAGCTCAGTGAGACACTGACTTATGTTAAGTTGACGTGACTACAATTATAAAAGAACAGCTACTTGTTTTATCCTAACTCAAAAGTTGGAATGTTCTGTTAAGATTTACCTGAAAACACAGACTTTATCAAGCCAGACCCTAAAATTAACCTCTTTCAAAGAATGAATGTTGCACTGATCACCTCTAACAATCTTGTGTGTTACTATTGTCATTGTAGTGGCACTCGGTCCCTCAGTGTCAGTAAAACAGTTCCATATTAATGCCCAGTGTCTGTTAAGTGAACAAATTATGTTTGAAACAAAATAATGAGCCATTTTTCACTCATCCTGTTAATAACAGCTAGTCTGACGATGAACTTGTTATAAAACATCCTGCGAATGGGATGACGTCAGGTTGAACTTAACGTATCCATCTCAACTTTCAAGTCAAAATAAACGCATATTTGTGCACCTTTGTTGTAGAGATAAAAAATAAAATAAAGGTTAAACGTCACAAAACAGAGACTATCAGAGCAACAACCAGCGAGATGGAACATATCCCTCCATGGAAACCTCTGTTACATAAATGGTAAATCCAGGCAGCTGTTTTCAGACAACACACGATTCTTTGAAAAGAGAGGAGCTACGTCGTTCTTGTGCAAATTATACCAGGCTGGTATCTATCAGATACTGTTTTACAGTAAAAATAACATCCAGTGATTAACCCTCGTTAAATCAGACGATTCGTGTCATTATGTAAGCCTCGTTAAGTGAGCCTGCTGTAAAGTCCAGCCAAGTTACAAAAGGAGCAGCAGCTCTCTGGACTCATAAGAAGCATTCAATGAAAAAAGCGATAGCTGCTTGAAAAAGCCTAAATTTAATTTAATAAATGAACTTACTTCATGAAAATAAAGAGCTTGTGACATGTTATATTACAGACAGTAATTATTCTTTGGAATCCAGATGTAAAAATAGAAACTTAACCTCTGGATAACAATGTTTTATTCTCAAGTGACTGTGTTGCTTTTTGAGTCAAAAACCTTTGTTGCATGTGGATTTATTTTCATCAAGACGAGAAGAAATGGATTTTTCGGCTGTACGTTTATTGAGTGAACGTTTATGAAGCATTCACACTGTTGGGATCCATTTTTCTTCCGTACGTTTTTCGGCGCGATTCTCGTTCCGCAGTTTTCAAGACATTTCAACAAATCATATCAAAACATTCAGCTCTTTCAGGACAATCCTGCTATGACTTTAGGCATTGGTGCAACTTTAGCTTTTTGAAATATTTAGCCTTTTCTGCCATTTTATTTCCTCATAGAAAATGAATTTTCATTTTACATCCTTCAAATCTTTAGATGTGTTTACGGCCTTTCACTGCTCCTTTCATATTTTGTTCTGCTTCTACTTCTTCGTGCAAGTTTAAACTTTTTTCAGCTGTTTTGTGCTCATTTCAGGTTCTTTCTTCTAACTACAACAATTTTGTGCTTCTTCTAACACATTTCTGCTAATTTTAGCTTATCTTCCTTTCAGCTTATTTCTGCCAGTTTCAGCTTTTTCTACCATTTCAGCTACTATAATGTACAGCATAGTTGTTTTTTTAAGCTAATTTAAGCTCTTTCAGCTAATAAAAAAAAAATGCACTCATTTCAACTTTTTCCAGCCCAAGTCAACTAAACTGTGCTCTCTCCACCTCCTACTTGTAATTTCAGCTTCTTTCTGATTTTTTAGCTACTCTGCAGCTGTTTTTTTTTTGTTTTGTTTTATTTGTTGCTAATTTCAGTTGTTTTAAGATAATTTCTACTTTTTGTGCACATTTTTGCTTCTTTCAACCCAATTGGGAAAACATGTTCTGCTTTCTAATGCAAATTTAAGCTTGTTTTACCCTTTCAGCTAACATTTTAGCTAGTTTCAGTACTTTTAAAATAAATTAAAAGTTTTTCATTGTAATCTCTACTAATTTCAGCTTAATTAACTACTTTCTGCTAATTTCAGTTCATGCTCCTTTCAATTTATTTCTGCTAGTTTCAGCTTTTTCTGCTATTTCAGCTATCTAAGATGTTTTGTGCTTAATTTAGTTTTTTCAGCTAATTCCACATTTTTTAAAAACTTATTTCACCTCTTCTTTCTGGTAGTTTAAGCTTCTTTATGCCTTTTCAGCAAATTTTCAGCAATTTTGTTTTTGTTGTTAATTTCAGGATTTTTAGCAATTCTTTTCATTTTTGTGCAAATGTGTTCTTTCTTCCGCTAACTTAGGCTTGTTTTTTAATTTCAGCTACATTTCAGCATGTTTTTAGCTAATTTCAGCTGTTTTTTTTAGCAAGTTTTTCAGCAATAAGATAAAACTTTATTGTTTACCACAATTGTGGCAGAAATTCTCCTTTGACACGCTCTACATTCATCAAACATACACAAGAACCAACAATATAAAAATAAAAATAAAACCACATTATCTTAACACCATTAAGATGTATCTATTTATCATTGTTTAAGAATATTAGTGTAGATGGTACAAATGATTTCTTATAAATATTCTTCCTTGCCAGTGGGACCTGGTAATGCTGTTTGATGGAAACATCTGGAAGCAGTTGTGTAGAGGATGTGAGGGGCAGGGTGGCTTTCTTGGTCACTGAGCAGCTGTAGATGTCTGACAGGGGGGCGTGAGGTGAGCCAGTTATTGCACTTGATTGTTTAATTATCCTAATAATATTTTTATTTATTAAATATGAATTATTTAATAAGCGTTCACACTGTATTTTCACAGGAAATGTAATTTCTCTAGTTTAAACTGAGCCTCTTCTCTAGTTAACAGCAAAAATATCTTGTGAAATTCAGTTTGTTTTCTCAGGTACAGTATTTATCATTTGATTCTTTCCTTGTTTAAAATAATTAAAAAAAAAGTTAAATTTCCGTTTTGGATGGGAAGTTCTGGCAGATGCGAGTTTGATCCGTTGGGTTACATGATGCGATGCGTTTTAATCACAGTCACGCATCAAATATGAATCCATTTATTCATTTTGATCCAAACACTAAGAAGACGTCACGTTAAACGTAGCTGTGTGACCCCCTCCACGTGAGCCTGGACTTCCTCTGGGCGCAGCTGCAACACTTTGTGTGCAACCACGAGACACTAACATCCCTGCTGAAATCGTGGAGATGAACCTGGAGCGAGGAATGAGTCATGTGCAGTGAATCAGAACCTTCCACACAAGCAGCGGGAGACGCAAGCAGAAAGCAAGGATTGCGTGTGAATTAAAAAAAAAAAGGAATCTCACCGCTGTAACACACCATTAAGTCAAACACATCTCCACCTGCCTGTTCTGATGCTCTGCTGGCTGCCTAATGGGAGCAGAATGACACATTTTCCACTCGTCACCTTTTCTCACGCTCACATTTCACAAGCAGAGCGATTTCCTTTCAGCGCTCTTTGTGCCCTGGCCTACTTGTTCCTGCAAACCTACACCTGGAACCTGGGAGGGGGGGTGCAGGAAGAGGATTTGAAATGAGAAAGGTGGTCACACAAAGACGCACTACACTGTAAGAAATCCACCCAGAGCTGCATGGATCAGAAGCTAACGCCACCCGTTTCATCAGGGTGGGGGCCTTGAGAGCAGCAGCCTGTTAGCTGACTAGAATTTCACTCATGGACCCGAGCTGAAGTGATCAGATTAAACTAATGCTTTTAACTGAATGTTTTTTCTACTTTAGGTGCAAAGAACGTTTGTTATCACCTGCTGCCAAAGGTTTTGAAAGACTATGATGGCTTCGCCTACCTGTGTTTGTTGCGTTAGTAAAATATCTCATGAACCACTGAACTAGATTTTAATGACACTCTCTCCTTACAACTGTTCAATTTTGGAGTCGACCCCATTCAAAATGGCCCAGAATCTTCCCGATGATGTCACTGGTTGGGTAGTAAAGAGCTGCCTCCTCAGCCGAATGTGTTCAGTGAAGGTGGGGTGCTGCTGACATCAACCAGTGATGTCATTGGGAGGTACAAGGAATACTTCTCGGATCTTCTCAATCCCATGACCTCCATGGAGGAAGCTTATATGGAGGACTTTGGGGTTGGTCTGTCCATAACTGTGGCTGAGGTCGTCAAAGTAGTTAAAAGCTCTGTGGTGGCAGGGCTCCGGGCGTGGAAAAGATCTGCCATGATTTCCTTAAGGCTCTGGATGATGTGGGGCTGTGTTAGTTTACACGCCTTTGCAACATTGTGTGGATATTGGGGGCAGTGCCACTGGACTGACAGACTGGGTTGGTGGTTCCATTCTTCAAAAAAAGGGGGAGTGGAGGGTGTGTTCCTATTACAGGTGCATCACTCTCCTTAACCTCCCTGGTAAGGTCTGTTCAAGGGTACAGGAGAAGTGAGTTTGATCGATGGTTGAGGTAGTTCGGGCATCTGGTAAGGATGCTCCCTGGGCGCCTCCCTAGGGAGATGCGTAGGACATGTCTGACAGGGAGGAGACCCCGGGGAAGACCCAGGACACACTCGAGAGACTATGTCTCTTGGTTGGCCTGGGAACGTCTTGGGGTCCTCCCAGAAGAACTGGAAGAGGTGACTGTGGAAAGAGATGTCTGGACCTCCCTGCTCAAGGTGCTGCCTCCACGACCGGACTTCAGAACAAGTAGAAGATAATGAATCGATGGATGAATAGATCTATGACACACTTCAGAAAAACTGCAAAAAAAAAAAAGCTCCCTTTTCATGTTCTTTACTTGAAAAAAACAAAAATGTATGCCTTTTTTTCCTGAAAAACGACATCAACATGTACAGCTGATTAACTTTTGGCGTTAAACTGATTCAAGATGGTCACCACAGGCAAGTGATTTTTAAAAGCAGAAAATGCCTCTAACTCGATCATACGTCAGTCATTCTTTCAACTTGGTGCCGTAGTAGACGAGCATCAACTCATGAGAAGGTTGGACCAAAACCTTCCTAATATAAAATCATCTATGTTAGTCATGTGCAATATTCTGTGTACAGCAATGATGTTTGTACAAAATCTTTTTTATTTTTATCTTGTATTAAACATTTTTATATTTAATGTACATGTTATGCTTTGCTGTGCCCTAAGCAACCTCTTGTACAAGCGGGTGAGGCTCTGCAATTTTGTTGTACTTGTGAAAATGACAATAAAGCTTTATACATTCATTCAGAAATTATGTGCATTCCTTCCAGAAATGTTAAACCTTTAAATTAGTTCAGCAATCACTACCAACATTTCATTAAAAAAACAGTAAAGCGGAGCTGCAGGAAGTGAAGACAACTGTTTCTTGTAAGTTCAAAATGTCTTCAAGGGATGAGGTGAAACCAAAAACTTGAAGAGAATTTTTTTTTTTTTGCTTCTGTGTAGATCATTAAATTTCACAGAAACATAGAGAAGCATGAAAACTCGCAGCAGGACTTCAAGAGAAGCACATCTGCTTGTTGGATTCGTCTCCTCCCCTCTCCAATTCTGATGCAACAGACAAATGTGCACGTCTTCACTGAAGGACAATGGACCAATCAGTGCCGTCTGCTCCGTTCTTTCACTTCCTCTTAGCGGCACCACGTGGCTTCATGTGCTCGTAGCAGTGAGGCTCTGCCCAGAATGTAATTAAAAGATGCATTATTAATCTCGTCCTGGTGGCACAGGGACTAAACAAAACGGCATAAATTTCAGCCCGCCTCTGCGCACACAGCAGTGAGGCGGTATGTGTGTGTGTGGGTCTATTATCTCCCTGACTCCTGACTAATGTTTAAGCCACATATGCTCACAGCCGAGGTGCCTCGCAGTCAGTCACATATTTATATTTATATATTCGAACCATCCGTCTGGCTCTGGCAGAGCAGCAGGGAGATGATGAGAAAACAATCAGCACCAGCGTTCTGCCCTTTAAACCGCAGGGTCCGATACGAAAACACCGTAAACGACTCACGCCGATCAAAAGCACAGTCACACAGCATCAGTCAGAGGACAGGTGTTAAAAACATCGATGGTTGTTAGCTGGAAGTGGGGAGGGGGGTAGTTACCTCGAGGTGGAGGTGAGGAGAAAAAATGAACCCATTACCTTGAAGAACCAACCCCAGAGAGCCAGAACCCGCCCCGTGGTGTCAAAGTGACATCTCTCCACTCGTTTAGTTTAGTCCAACTTCAGCAGCAAAGCTGGTAGACGATAGCCTGACTTCACGTCTGAAGAGTGACGGCCCATCCACAGATTAGAACCCGTTTCTGAGCGAGCCTGCCAAGCTTTGACTTCCTTCACTTCTTGGAGGAAACATGTAGAGACAAGAGTTGTAGTCAAAAAGAAACTGATCAAACGGTGTTTAATTTATGGGTTAAATTATTGATTTGGTTACTAAAACAAGTTGTTCTTTGAGCTACTTAAAATTTAGCTTCATTTTCAAGATTTTCCCACCAAAAAAATTTCATTGAGATATTTTACATTTTCTTCTCTAAAATCTACTTCAGCAAACTTCCTTTTCTTTCATCTTCCAATGCTTTAGCTTTTAGCTACTGTCTTGCAAATTTAACTTTTTAAGTAATATTTTGCTCATTTTAGCTTTAGTTGGGTTTTTGCTACAATTAGCTTGTTTTTGTCTGTTTTGCAATTCTTAACTTGAAACGTTGGTTTTGTAGAGTTTAGCTTTAAGCTGCTGTTTGCAACTTTTAGTCTCTGTTTTGGTTTTAGCCAATGTTTGCGTTTGGTTACAGTTTAGCTATGGTTATGCAAACTATAACGTTTACCAGTAGTTTTGTGAATTTAAGCTCCTGTTTTTATTATTTTAGCTTTCAGCTTCAGTTAATTTAGCCAGTTTTATTCAAAACTATTTGTTCAACATTTTTGCAAGAAAAAATGTAAGTTCTCTGGTCTTTGTTAAGTTTTTCTAACAATTAACATTATATTTTGCATAAAGGCCTTGCAGTATTCTTGGACTGAATGTTAAGGCAAAACACATAATGTGGTATTTCTGTTTATACTTCTCAAATTTAATCAGTACAGGTGGTCCCCGACTTACGGTGCCGCCCCCAGTGACATCATCACACCTTACGTTGCCTTTTTTATGCAGCATTTTATGTTTTTATCATTTTTTTTTTTTTTAGGGTACTTTGTTAGCTAACTGCTTGGAAACACATTAAAACGGCGTTCTAAGTGCGCTGTTGTTGATTTACATTG
>JARVLU010001196.1:29600478-29617121 GCA_031762415.1 Simpsonichthys santanae | reverse complement strand
AAAAAGACGTAACGGCTGCCATGTGCTTTCGGTTTCGAGTTACGGCCGAAAATCCGGAGTTACGAACGCCACGTGGCTGGCGCTCCGACTTACGGCAAATCGAGTTACAAACGCGCCGTAGGAACGGAACCCGTTCGTAACTCGGGGACTACCTGTATTTGTATTCCTGTCCGTCAAACGTCACAACGTATCAGCTCCAAACATCTTCGTTTCCTCTCACTTTCTGTGCTCTGGCAGTAAAATAGCAAACATTTTTGTTTCTGTATAGACAAAGAAGAGAATCGAAGATGAGAGACGCCATCCTGTAAATAAACATTATGTACGTCATCGTGCCTGGTCCTAGTCCTGAGAAAGACCCGAGGGTCAAACAACGACTAAAGTAAAAAAAAGAAAAAAAGGACTTTCTAAACGTGTCAGCCACATTAATAATAATAAACCACAGAAATCTACAACAGAACAACTCAATTATTGTGTAATAAATGGACTACTTTGATGCTTTCAGATCAAATAATCCTTGCTTTATAATTATGGCACATCAACAATTAACCATTAAACTCTACATTCACGCATCTACGCAACACTTTTAGGCTCGTAAAAGTCCATTAAGTGTCGCACTTTACAAAACAAGAAAATTCACTCAACTGTTCACACGTTTACAGATACCGCCAGATGTTTTTATCAAACTGGTGGGCTGGAAATAACAATGTTTTAATTCATTGAGCTAACATAAGCTTAATCGTAGATCATAAAATTGGCTTGTGTCAGTAAAAGGAAAAGGTTTAGCTAATTCCTTGAAGTACTTTACTATTTAAATACTGTATGTGAACGTGCACATGATTGTTTAGATAAACTCTGAGCCCTGTGAGAAGAAAAAGCTCGACAGGCATGCAGGCAGAAACAGAGGACGTCTGAAAAGAGCAAATTATTTTCAGTCAGCTGCTTTTATGTGTGATACTTAAATAAGTTGTTGTCACTTTGGCCCCAGAAAAAGAAGAACCCAGAGTTAAAAAATAAAAATAATTTAAAAAAAAGAGTTTGGATGTCATTCTCATACTCTTTTAATCAGACGTCCAATAGCGCTTCCTTCCCTCTTCTGCAAAATGTTTCAAAGTAACAAAAACAAAGGTCAGTTGGTGTTTGCTGTGGACGAGTACGACAGCGCTTCTGTGAAATGCGTCCGCCGCAGCTCTTCCCTCTGGGTGTCTGTGGACACAAACCTTGCTGCGAGCATCAACGTTGAGCAGACAAACTCCACAAGCCAGCTCTTTGGGATTCTTGATGCCGGGCCTCAGAATACAGGAGGAGAAATCCAGGGAGCTTTCATCAGGCTACACACACAAATAAAAAACGCACACACACACAGGATTTACCTCCAGCTGCAGGGAAAGATGTCCCAGTAGTCATGAAACAAAAACAGCACTGCTTTCAAAAAACATCTCGCAGCGTCAACATTTTATATTTTATGTTGCCAGTTAAATTTTAATCTCCGTGGTTGAGGACAGACCTCGTCCTTTTTTTTTTTTTTTACAAAACACTTGCAGACAAATAAATAAATCTATGCCCCTCCTGTAATCTGAGAACCGGCCCACCAGGGAAACTCAGGAGTGCAGAATCAATGAATCATTGATTCTATTTCAACAGAGCAACAACGCTTTGTGTTCAAAACAGAATCTGTGACTCCAATATCCCGTCAGCAGGTGTAGTACACAAATCATGTTATCACATGGATGTTCTTGACCGTCTTACTACGAGCTTGGCCAGCGACATGAAGCTGATGAGGTTGTTCCACAGGCGGCTGATGTCCTTCAGCAGCTGCTGCAGCTTCTCTGAGCAAACCGCCGTGGCCTTGATGCCCAGCTCCACTCGCCTGGTGACACGGTACACCTCCACCACGCCTGGCCGAGAAAACACAAACAACAGGAAGTAAAACACCATCCTCTGCTCCTTTTAAAGAGGTTTAGTGAACAGCTGGGGGTTCGCTATCTTTTTATTTAAAGGTCTAAATGTGATTTCAGAAAGTGCAAGAACAGGTATGATATGATGCAATTAAGAAAAGCTCAACACTGATTACAGCTTTTCTGTCTATATGGAATTTTCAACACATGCTTTGTCAGTCTAATGTGGTAGTTGTTGCTTTTTGTGCAGACACATTTTTCAGAAAGGTTTAAACGAGACCAGTAGAGCAACACGGTCAGCTGTTCTGTTTTTATTTATTTATTTTGGCTGTCTCTTTCACCCACTCATGTTTTCACAGTTCAGAACTCTGACGTGGTTCCTCACCCAGCAGGTACTCCATGCCCTGAGCAGACTGGATGACCTCGGTGCAGACAGATGAGCTGCTGATCCCGTTCAGGGTGTTGTTCGCTTTGGTGATGACCTTAATGTGGAGAGACGGGAGCGAGCGGAACGTCAAACATGCTCATTTTGTTCATCGTAATAATATATTTAGTACAAAAAAGCTTGCCAGAATTTTAACTCAGCATTAACCTCTACAAGGTTTTCAAACATTTACTTAAACTTGTTTGGTTGCATGAAACAGTCCCTCACTTTTTCCCTTTTTTCTCTGAAAGTTGTTTTAATAATTTAACAGATGGACTGCAAAATGTTCATACCTTAGATTTCAAAATATTTAAATAAAAAATTATTAAATATTGAAGGAGTAGGAAAACACAGTAATGAATACAGGCAAAATGCAGATTTCAATAATAAATAGTCCACTGTTTCCTTGAAAACAAGAAAATAAACCATGCAGGTATAAATACATTTGTCCCAACGTGTAGTCCAGGTGGGAAAAACATTTTAATCCTTGTAATTATTCTACTCGTATTAGCTTTAGAGTTTCACGACAAAACAAATGTTGCTATGAGACAAACAAACCTCCAGAGCACTTTCCAAACACCTCTGCCACTCGTATGCATAACGCTCACTTTCCTGCAACAACACAGAACATTATCTCACATGAGCACAAAGGCCAAACGCAAAAAATATTTGTGTTCTAGCTTTACCGGTTCTGTTTATTAATATGTTTGTTATTGACTGCACCAACATGCGGAGGGTCTGCTCACCTCCACCTCCCCTGTCAGGTCTTTGTACTTGTCCCTGATGACGGGCAGGGTGGGCTTCTCGTTCAGGGTGTTGGACCGGTCCCTGAAAGGCTGCTCTGGAGCTGGAGATGGAGGACAACGTCCGATCTCTTTCTCGCCCAAACTGTGGCTGCGTTTGTGGGAACCTGAGGTCGAGACGGGAGACAGGAGTGGGACGAATAATAACCGAGAAAACCTTGAAAACAAACAAATGTGGAAACTCAGAGTGATGAGTCAAGCTGAGCTATCCACATTTGTTTACACCAGCACACTGTCAATGTTTTTGTGGCCAGTTCCTCCCAGACAAGAGCTGAATGAGTACACGTTTCATTTCAGACAAACAATAATTAGGTATCCAATAATACACTGTTATGAATAATTCACAGGGAGTCAGAGAGAGACCGTCCTGCCAAGAAACCACAACAAAAACAGCCGCAAACACAAGCCAACACTTGAACGTGTGTGGTTCGTCCAGACAGGTAATCTACCCCTACCTCCTCCCCAGCTGCAGAGGGATGTGTCCTTCTCCCCTGAACCTCTCGCACAGCCCCACTCTGATCAGATCACAGCTTCCCGGGACAAATTAAACCGGCGACAGGGAAACTGTGGGGCTTTTATCTCGATGCAGGAAGCTGCAATTAATTATTCGTGGAGCATAACACCAGCAAACAGCAGTTGAAAGAATGAACGGCCTTAAAGTCGTTACGGTTCATTTCTGCTCATGGATTTGTGGATTTCTGATAATCCATCTCAGCAGCTGCTGCCATTAGAGCGGGACTGTCATGGCAACACCACCATCTAATGTCCGACAGCTCGATTACAGATCAGGATAGTGAGGAGAAGGTGTGGAAAAACATACTAGAAGCCATTTAAGGGTCAAGGGCTTACATTAAGACAAGAGTCCACGTTTGAACTTTTATCTGTTTGGACCCAAGGGTTTCAGGTTTTTCTCTTTTTACCATCACTGGCTTCAAATCAGATTTTTCAAAGGACTACCAAAGTCAAAGAAAAGTCAAAATAAATACGCAGAGGTAAGAGAATTAGGATGAGGACTCACCTTGAACAGATAGGTCAAAGGTTGCGAGCTCGTTCTTGATCATCTCCTCGCTGGACTTGACTTTTGTCTGAGCGCTGGCTTTCAGAAAGTCCGACTTGCCAAATTTAGGCTTGTCCCCCTGGAAGGCACCAAACTCTTCTGAAGTCTCAGTTTGGTCTCCTTCACATCCCACCTCTGCAGTGACAGCAGGCAAGTTGGACTTTTCAGAAACGGTACTGGCAAAGTCTCCAAAATCGTCGCTGGCGCCGCCTCGGTCAGCGGAGCCGAAGTCGGCAAAGGCCTCGAACTTGTCTCCCGCAGACGAGCCCTTCTCTGTGGTTAGGGAGGTGGTGATCTTTGCCACAGAACTGTTTGGGATGTTTTCAGTGCTGCCCAAGCTAAGCTCCATCTTCTGTGATGGGACTAAGGATGGAAAAGAAGCTCCTTCCAAGCCCTGTGACCTCCTGAGCTCATTCTGACTTTCCTCGCGCTCTGACCAGTCGTAGCTGGCCAGGCTGCTGAGACCCGTCGTTCCAAACGGATCAAATTTCATGTCGTCTCCTTCTGTAACGACAACACATACATACAGGTGGTTCCTGGGAATAGCACAGACGCTGTTGTGATAGAAGGATGATCCAACGAGCTTGGGCTAATAATTCTACCAGTAAGAACTTGTCTGCAAGGCTTTAAGAATCCTAAGACTCATTTCACCAGCACTAAGAAATATTTCCTATCCAGTTCTACTGAATTCAGAGATTTATTTATCTAATCCCTATAATCTTTACTTGTATTAATACCCTGTTCTTTCCCTCTTTGACTAAATACCTGCTTACATTTAAGAAAGAAACTATGGATTTGCATTTTGGCGTCCAGGCTGATGTCATGTAATCAGGTTTATGAGAAGATGTAAGCTGTTTTTTTTTTTTTTTTTACAAATATAACAATTCGGAAAGGTTTTGCAACAAGGTTTGCATCAGACACTCTCAAAAAGATTTTCCACGCCGCCTTCGCTTGGTAAAATGTGCAGAGGATAAGAAGGTGAGAGGAATTTTCCAAAGCATTTACTGAGATTGTGTACAGCTATGAGTAAAAGTGGCTGTTAGTCTCATTTCGGCTGTCCTTTGTGATGCTTTCCACTCGTCTGTCAATACTGTGAGTAGAGGAGGGAAATAAACTGTTTGGTTAGATGGAGCACATGGAAGAGACTACATTGAGTTTAAATGGTCAAAAATGGATTTTGTGAACAATAATCTGTGCTGCCACTTTAAGTGGGTTAACAGAGTAATTGCTACGATTCACCTTGTCCCAATAGAGTTACAGTAGCTTCTTGTGGTGGAAATATAGTGTAGTAGTAATAAAAATTTACAAGGATTTTGTCTAAATATGATGAACAAATATCTTATGTATGGGTCGCTTGAAGGAAATTTCTGAACTATACTAAAGGTTGTGCACTTTTCTGAGCAGTGCCAACAACTACCAATGATTTCTAGCAGAAAAGTATTACATTCCCTGCATGCTAGTGAAGCTTTTTTATGAATTTCCTATCCCCCAACAAGAAATCCCTAAATATATTTTGACCTTTCCTCTTTCAAACGACAACAAGAAATCCTCATTAAAATACGGTAAAAATAGGATTCCCACCAATTATCCTGGGGTATTCAAGACATATCGAGCCACACCTCTGGAACCTCTAATGTCAAGATGATGTAGTTATCAAAATGTAGCTTAAACAAGAGGCATCTGAAAATGTGCTTAGCTCACTGTGACTGATTTGTTGTGATGAGACAAGTATGTCTATAGCTAATAGTTAAAGTTATAACATGTCTTTAGTAATGCCTTTAAACATTTGATGAGTGTGAATGTCCAGTTATAAACCCAATGCTAATTGGGTTAGCATTTAAATGGTGTTTTCAGTGTTGTGTCAGCAACAAGTTGTCCTAACCACTGTTCTCTGATTATAAAGCCCTCAACAACCTAGCTCCATCATATATTTGAGATCTTTTATTGTTCCATATTTTCCTAACAGAGCACTTTGCTCTCAGACTGCAGGTTATTTGTGGTTCCTAGAGTGTCCAATAGCAGAATGGGAGGAAGATCTTTCAGTTTTCAGGCTCCTCTCTTGTGGAACCAACTTCCAGTTTATATCCGTGAGGCCGACACATTGTCCAGTTTTAAGACTGGGCTGAAGACTTTCCTTTTTAAATCCTATAGTTAGGGTTGTCTTGTTATGCTGCTCTAGACTTAGACTACTGGAGGACAAACTGACCTAATTTTTTAACATTTGTTAAAATTGAATAGTTTTCATTTGATGCTATTTCTATCGTAACGTGATTCTTAGCCTGCCATTGTGTATCTGTTTCTCCTTCCTGTTCCTCTCAAACCCAGTCAGTCGAAGCAGATGGCCGCCTGTCTTGAGCCTGGTTCTGCTAAAGCTTTCTTCAGGAGTTTTTCCTTTCTACTGTTGCCTTTAAGCTTGCTCAGGATGAGTCTGCGATGAAGTTAAACTCAAAGCAGTCTGCGCCTCAGATAATTAATGTTATTAACTTATTTTTTATGAATATGAATGTTTCTGTTCAGTGCCCTGAGACAATTGCAGTTGTGACTTGGCGCTATATAAATAAATGAATTGAATTAGTTAGATTTTTTTTTTACATGATATTGTGCTCTCTTTAATATTAGACATGAAAATGTATAAATCTGTGTCTATGAAAAATGAGCCAAAGACAGTTCAGTTTTAAGATAATCAAATAGCATTAATAATCATTTTTTAAGCTCAACCCTCTTGATTAAAATCAGTTTGCTCAAGAGTCCCACATCTAACATGAAAACATTCAGATACATATGGTATTGATGTTAACAGAAAAACCATTCAAAGACGATCCTCATCTGTTCTTAACATGTTTAAAACCTACTTTCTGCGTCGTGTCTCGCCTCCTATACATTCTGGACCTCCTCCAGTATTTCCAAGAGCTAAGCTCCTCCACAGTGAGCTCCAGCTGTGAAAAACGTGAGCAGCAGAAGCTGCGGAAAAAAGTACGGACCAGATTTGTCCACGTTTCCCTTTAATGTCTTTATCTGTGGAAGCAGCAACAAAATGACGCCCACACCCGTCAAACATTTAGCACTTTAAAGATGTGGGAACTAATTTTGCATTTAGCTGATTTTTTTTTTTTTTTTTTTTAGCCCAACAGTAATACCTACCCACTATGTTGGAGAAAGACATGCTCCCTCCCACACTGTGGAGAATTCTGTTTAATAAAATATCTCTTGTTATTTTACTGCCTGAGGTGGATCATATTAATCCGACTGCTACACTAAAGCTGCTTTTTATCTTTTATTTGGCTGCATGATGATACTGGCTCTGTTTTTACTGACAAAGCTTTGCTGACAAAACTCATTTGCTTTCTTTAAATGGAATCATCTCAACCTGGTCGCTCTGACAGCATCAATAAAACCTCTCTCCTGTCACTGCATGGGCTCTAGTCCTTACCATAGTCGTTGATAATTTTCTTTATGGCTGCTAATATCTGACAGCTACACATTTAAGGATTCAGGTTTCCCCTCAGCCTCAAAAACACACAAATCCCCCCCCTTCCTATTTTGCGTGACAGACCCACAGACACACACAAAAAAAAGCAATTTGTGAAATTGACAAGCATCTACTGCTGTAAGCTGCGTGATCAAACTACGTTGAGCCTCGTAAGGAAGCAAAGAGAAGAAGAAAAAAAAAGACGGCACGCATTTTAGCAATACTAATAGCAATGTTTATTACGACAACATCAGTAGAGAGAAAGAGAGAAAGTCACAAAGTACTGTGCAAGAGGTCTATCATTACAAGAGGTTGATCAAACTAACACTTGTGAAATTAGTTTTCAGTCATTTAGATTACAGGAGCATGCAGAGTCAGGAGAAAAAGGAAGAATAGCAAACAGCAGGAAGGTAAACCAACATAACCCGAGTATAAAGAAGCAGAGAGAAGGCACATTCACATACTAGAACCAGTAGTTTGGGGAGAAATGACAAACTTGGACTAAGAAGTTAAGACACAGGTGTTTGGTTTTGTTGGAAAAGAATTGAATACAGAACATTTTGGGAAGTCCAGTAGTTTAAAGAACATGACAGGAAGCATTAACCCTTTGAGGACCTGATGGGAAAGACTGGCAGACTTTAGGGGAGGAAGCCTCAGAGTATTTTTTAAAGTCATTTATGATCTGTGATAAAGAATAAACAGATACATAAGAGGAGATTGTGGCATCTGCCTTTGATTGTAAACATAAATGATCTAGTTCAAGCACTCAAAGGGTTGCAGAAAACAAAAAGGGCTATCTTGCGCCAGACATTCCAGTGGGGGGGTCTTAATTACATCCAATCACAGATGCAAGGACAGCTTTAAAGAGACAATATCCCGTTTCCCTCACTACAGAGGTGGTTTGTCAAAGCAGGCTAATGCAGGGGTTCCAACCCTGGTCCTTGAGGAACACCATCCTGCATGTTTTATTTGTTTCTCTGCTCCAACACACCTGATTCAGTGGTTTAATTACTTCCTCAAGTCTGGCAGAAGCCTGTTAATCATCATTTCATTCAAACCAGGTGTGCTGGAGCAGAGGAACAACTAAAACATGCAGGATGGCGTTCCTCAGGGACAAGGGATGAAAACCGCTGCGCTAATGAACACAAACTTCTACGATCCCTTAAACAAAAATAATACATTTTAATTCACATTAACCTAACACTGTAAGTTACTTTTAACCTACACAGCTGTCAGTCACAAAGAGACCAAAGAGTCTTTCTAGCCACAAAATAAAATAATTCATATCCTTGTAATAAAAATACACTATTAAATCTGTATGTATACATTTATTCCTTAGATAAAAACAACTTGCAATACTTTGATGCATAAAATGCTTATTCTGTATTGTGTTCTTGTCAATTTCACAAATTGGAAAAAAGCAGGCACACTGCAGGAAAAAGCAAGGCAGGAAGGGTAATACGAACGTCGTCATGTTCTCGGAGAGCAGGAGCGTACAGCCACACGTCAGAAACTTATGCTGCCGTGTCACAAAACAGGTAAAAGCTCTGATTCCTTTTGTGAGTCAAAAGGAACCTCACAAAAATACGGACTCTGAGATTACAAACATTTCTTGAAACACAGTGGAAAGCACGGTGCGGTGCTCACTTTTCTTGGCCTGCTACATTTAACAACAGGTTCGTGCCAAAGCTCTCCCAGAACAGAAAGAAAAGAAGTGGAAACACTGTTTACTGTAGCATGTTTGATTAAAGTGGTGATTTTAAATCAGCCGTCTTTGTCTAATCAGCTGCTTAATAGATTCAAAAATCTTTTTTTTTAACTCTCAGTGCAAAAGAGCTCGACTAAAACGAGGCAATGGGGATGTTTATATTTTCATTTCTATCAAGTTAAATCTAAATTCCTCAAGTAAAATAATTTGAATTGCATGAATGATGTCAGGTGAAGACACAAACTTTCTCAGCATGTTAAACAAAACAAAACTTTTGCCAGGATTTTCAGATTAAAAGCAAACATCACAAATGTTTAAACTGAAAACAATCACCTGCTGGGTCATTTTATGTTACAAACAATGTAATGCAATGAAACATGAGCCATGATGTGGAGGTGAGATGCTCGATGAATAAATAATTAGGTTTTGAGGAGGGGAGGAAGTGTTGACATGTAAATTACCTGATTTTTAAGACTGAGCTAATTTCATTTTATTAAACAGACTTAAACTCCACATTTCTTAAAACATGAGGATGAGAAGAAAAAGAAAACGGCCCACACCGAATCTCATAATTAGTCTTGTTAGATCCAAAATCACTGCACACCTGGACTGAGAATACTGCAGAGTAAGACCATTACTTTGATAGATACAAAGAGAAGCACATGCACTCACATTCAAGTACTCACGTCTGAAATTTAAATTGCATCCAGCAATCTTATGTCATTTTCCCCAGGTCATGCATGCAAAATTAATTTCCAACTAATCAAAATCATATTTTCTGGTGCGCCACAACGGCTACAAAGATGCCTTTCAGGTGATGCTTTGAGGAATTTGTGAGTTTCTTTGTGCAAAAGCATGAATCATCAGAGCGAACGCCCTCCTGCGCTCAACTGCATTCAACCGAACCGTCTGTTAACGGCACGACAGCAACACGCACATAAACGCTACTCTGTGTTGCGAGCGTCTGTTGTTGCAGCGTGGACACGACAAACGGGAGACTCATGGGAGGTCGGACACGCAGCGGCCGCTGACCTCATCTGTAAACATCGACTGAATACACCGGAAGTGGGCGCTCATCATTCTAACAATGTATCAGGGAGAGGAGAGGGTAAACACTAGGACGAAGCGAGGGAGTAACTATGTGAATAAATAAATAAATAAATAAATAAATAAATAAATAAATAAAAAGGAGATGAATGACGAAATGTAAGATGACGCTTCTAATCTGATGTTTTAGGTGTTTTATCTTTAAACTTTGAGCATATTTGATTTGATGAGGACCACATTTCTTGCTCTTTGATCTTTAGTTTGGTGGGTTTTTTTTACTGTAAGCGGCTCCACAGAAGAGAAGAGGCTGGCTGGCCTTGAAAACAATACTGAGTGCGACTGGACTGTAAGGAGCCTCACCAGAGCAAACGCACTAGTTCCTCACCTGTAGCTGGGGGCTGGTGGGCCGAGAGGCCTGGCAAATCCAGAGAGCTGTCTGACATCACATGCTTCAGTTCTCCTCCCATGTCCGACAGCTTCATGTCCAGCTGCACCGAGAGCGCGTCCTCGGAGTCGTCCTTCCCCACGCTGCTCCCCCCGATGGACGGGAGGTCGAGGGACTTGACGGAGGCGGAGTCTTCCTTGCCGTGTTTGAAAGCGGCCACCTTGTCCACCAGAGTCTTTTCTGAAGCCCCGAGCGCCGTGCAGAACTTTGACGAATGAAAGTCAGCAAAATCGTCCGTGTCACTCTTGAGGGAAGAAAAGGAGCCGCCGCTCTCCTTCGTGTCATCGTAGGAAAGGCCTCCTTCCAGAGACAGCTGTTTGAACACATCGTACTTGTCAGAGCTCTGCTGAGGCTGCTTTGTGGAGGTCTCCGATTGGACCCCCGTGCTGTTCTCGCCTTTTGGCTCTCCACTAGAACTGCCAAACGCCATGAAGTCTGCAAAGTCATCCTGAGGTGCTGCAGCTCCTCCTGGTGCTGAAGCTCGATTGGCGTCAGAAGAAGAGCCAAAAAGGGCAAAGTCACCAAAATCATCTGTGCCTCCTCCTGGAGGCTTGGCCCCACCAGGTAGGCGCACTAAAGACGGGGGTACAGATACAGAGGGGAATGTGTTGGGTTTCGCCTCAGTGGGGGCAGGAACGGAGGGAGATATGGAGGAGAAAAGGTCTAGGTCGGCCATGTTGAGGGGATTTTGGGGGATTTTCTGAGGAACAGACACTGCTGGCTGCTGCTGCTGTGAAAGTTGTTGTAGAGTCTGAGAGTTTGGGAAAGAAGCGGGAAAGGCAGGTTGAAAGATCTTGGCCTGATCGGATGGCTCTAGTGGAGAGACGCTGTCGGCGGTTTTAAAGTCCGTGAAGCCGTCATCGGTGCTGATAGACTTGAAATCTGCAAATCCCTCCCCTGTAAACCAAACGATTTAGGATGAGTAAAAGACAGAAGGTCAAAACAATCTCAGCTGCAACCGTTCAGTTTAATATCCTGTAAGGAGAGTGAGCTAATGAATGCTTCTGTTCCACTGAGAAAAATAAACATCTTGTGATGAACTGTGAGCTTGAACATGACCAGAGAGCACACGTCACTGCACAGACAAGCTTTGATATATAGACACACATCCTACAAGTGGTATTTCACTGGGCTGCAACTGTTGGAGACTGGGTGACTCTACATTTCAAACATTTTCAGTGGCAGTCTCGCAGAAGTCTTGGTATTTGTGACCAGACCAGTGAGCCGTGCAGACACGTTCTGCTTTGACAGTTTTTGAATATCACGGTTTATTTGTGCTTGTATGGCTTTCAAACGTTTGTATTGTCTCGTTGCCCCCATCATATCCACCTCGACCCACTACAGCGCTTTTCCGATTGTGGGATGTAGCGCAACTCGCCTCACCTTAATTCAATTCTACACGGTCTGTGACATTTCCATACAAATGAGTGCTGCCACGATGTGGGTGGGATCGTCATGGCAAGGCTGCTACATCCTCTGATGTAGCGATACAATCGAGGACATAGAGATGATGGAACACATTGTGTTCAGTTTGTTGTTAGCCAAGGTAAAAGTGAGTCAAAGGAGGATTACAAGTCTTACAAAAGGGCGGTTCTCAAGTGCTCGCTGCCGTGACTCTTCCAGTGACATGGAGCCTGTCCAATCTAAGACCTGCAGTCAGCTGGTGTTAAGTCATCAGTTCTGTGCAGCTCTGATGGCACCTCAGCCATGAAGGTCCAAAGAACCGAGCTGGACGCAGGTAGGATCACTAAATGGATACCCTCTGAGCAAGACTGGGGTCACCCTGAATAGGGCTGAGTCCATCTCATGGAAAAAGGGCCTTTTATGCTTTGCCACTGTCAACTCTCATCGGTTCTGCACCACACTGCACCAGTAAAGGGCCTGCCCACTGTCGGTACCCACCCCCACTCAGCCCGGTTTATGGGACCACCTTGTTTGTGGTTTCAAGCAGACTGCTCCGGGGTGATGATTTTGACATAAGCAGACAGCAGCCATTGACTGGTCGGCAGAGCTGCGTCACTGGATGACCCGCCCAGCAAAACTGCAAACTACATCTGAACCTCCATTTCGTCTCTGAGCGTGTTGAGTGTGTCTTAGTTTTGCTAGAAGCTCCAAAATAGTGCTGTGGACCAATGATGACCTATGGACATTCCTAACTTTATTGGCCGATGCTAGGATTCAGCGAGAGCTGGACGGCACCACAAGAAATGAGCGCATTTACAGAGAGATATCAGAGAAGATGATGCTGCATGGCTACACCTGGACTTAAAGCAATGCCAGGATGATCGAAAGGAACTGAAGTTTGATAATAGGGCGATTAAGGACTGCAACGAGTGGAGTGGCTCCAACACAGTGACCTGTTACAATCCCACCCACAGAGCAGGGAAACAAGTCACAGCAACAAATCACCTCCACCTGAGAAGAACCAATAAGATGAGAGCCGAGTGGAGTCGCACTTATGGCAAAGCAGCTTTTGTGCTCACCTCAGCAGCTGCCCCCACATTGGATGATTTTACTGGAGTACTCCATTACAATGAAGATAGGTGGATTTGGATGATTTCTAAATAAAATAATCGTTATCAGCAGTGTGCATTTTACACCTTAACATGTTTTCTGTCAGAGGAGAGCTCCCTGCAGGTGTCCAAACACAGCTCTTGAGCTCTTGGAGACACCTACAACTAAATCAAGAAGCGTTCCAGAAGAGTTTAAGACACCAGCAACGATTCTGTGACTAACTTGAGGGAAAATTCCTTGACCTTCTGGAACACCGGCGTGGGAATTCAGAATCCCTGCAAATGTTGCAAGACTTTCTAGAGACTGCTTTGTGAATGCTGTTTGCCAACTAGCAGCCCAGTGAGATAATACCTCACATCTACACTCCCATGCAGTGAACAGTTGAAAAACCTCAAACAAAACACGTCCAACTTTTTGTTAATTTCTTTGTCTAATGAGCTGAAATGAACATGAACACTATTTGTTAAAAACTTTTGCATTGTTCTGTTACAAAACTAGGCAACCTTACTTTAGTATGTTTCAGCTGCTGTTAATCCACTGTGGTGTAACATATGCACAGAGTGAAATAGAGAATCTGTTCACGCCGCTGGTGTGTGGTGGAAGAGAGATAACTAATAGGCTCATTAGAGAAGATGGAGCCTGACAATGCCAAAGAAAGGTCACTGCAAAGCACGACTTACTGGAGTTGTAGGAGCAGCCCACATCAGAATCTGTTCTAATGGAACATGGACGGTAAATACACCTGGATCAACACCGCTCACTCGCAGAACAAGGAACAGTGTAAACACGGCCTAACAGCATCGTGGTGACATGACAGATTTACTTAAGTTTTAACAAAAAGTTGAATGAAAGCAAATCTAAGCCTGACTCCACTTGTGTCACTAAACGTATCTCAAACTAGATTTCTGTCGCTTAATGTGAACCCAAAAAGGGGAACATCTAACTCCGTTTCTACTTCAGCTGACAAAACAAAATGTTTTTGACAGATAAAGATCAAAATGAGCAAGAAGGAAAATGTGAGTTTCTTACCGACTGGTTTCTTGTCAGCAGGTTGTTCCAGCTGTCTGAATACACTGTATTTATCTCCAACATCTGGACCAGGACAAAAAAAACAAAACAAACAAAAAAAAAAAAACAGAACAGAATAACAAGGTAATGTAGTCTGCTATGTTAAACAAGAACTAATTGTTAATTAGAATATAAAAAAAGATAAGGATGATTAAACATTTCCATTAAACTGACATCATTAAAGCTAATTGGGTCTCTGCATCAAAATTTATTGCTTGTCCCGCTTTAAACATCTGAAGTTAGTAACTGCCGTCTATAAATGTCTTTGTTTTAGGAACTGGCTGGACTTTCTAAAGGGCAGACAATGCTGGGTGAACTAGATCCAACATGGGCTGCAGACGTTACCTGAGGCAGGTGTGGGCTCTGCAGGCTGATCCACAGACAGCTGCTTGAACACAGCGTACTTATCGGTGGACGAGGAAGAGGAGGAACCAGACACTGGAGTCAGCATGGCAGGTGTGCTGCGGGGACAGAAAAGCTATGATCACATCTTCTGACAAATCAAGTCTAATAATAGAAGCTAATAACTACTGTCCCAACAGAAGTATTTAGAGAGCAACAGCTTATGTTCTTAGGCTGAAGTGTGCATTTAACAGGAAAACTGTCAAAACAAAAACACCTTCCAGGACAACAAAAACATCTTTTTTACAGAAAACTTTAATGCAAATGTCATAATTAGCTCGTTTTTAAACTACCAAACAGAAGTGAACTTATCTAAGTTGTCTTTCTGCAGATAATTGTATTTCAGCGTCGTCTCACTGAAAGAACAGTTTCAGTAAAACTCGGAAAGCAATTGAAGAAATGAGCATCTCTGCTGTCCACATAAATTAATTCATTATGAAATGACCCGAGTTCATTTCTTTTCATCCATCATCTGTACCTGCTTCTCCGTTGCCCATCTCCAGCTATCACTGTGCGAGAGGCGGGGGACACCCTGGACATGTCTCTAGTAAATCACAAGGACACATAGAGACAAACAAGACAACCAGTCACACCTTCACTCACACCCAGGGGCAATTTAGAGTTACCAATCAGCCTAACATGTATGTATTTGGTCTGTGGGAGGAAACCGGAGTACCTGGAGAAAACCCACGCATGCACAGAGAGAACATGTAAACTTCACGTAGAAAGGCCGGGAGGTGAACCTGTGATTTTCTTGCTGTGAGGCGACGGCTCTAACCACTGCATTCACTGCTGTTCATGAGGTTACTGCAAGATATTAAGACTATTTTTATGCAGAATACCTCTACTACAGATAACCATCAGGTGAATATTAAATGCTGCTCCTGCAAACATTCACATCTGTTTTTGTATAATTTGATTGGAATGCAAAATGTTAGCAATATTAGGAAACCTCGGAATGAAGTTTACTCATCGTATTGAGCACATTTGAAAGCTTTTAAATTAATTAAAACTATGTACTAGTTAAAACTGATCAGGCTAACTATAACTCACTGCACTGACACTCTGTACCTGTTTTGGTGCACGCTGCTACTGGGAAAACCTGCTCCAGACTCCTGAAAATCTGTGAAGGCTTGGTCTCCTGTTCCTGCTTTTGGAGCCTCCTGGAAGTCCTGGAATTCATCATCCTCGATTTTGGTCGCCTATGTGAACACTTTGTGAGTTAGCAAATGCAATACAAATATTAAAAAATGAAAGGAAAAAAAGGTTGCATGGGTTACCTGTGCAGGTGGGAAAGAAGCAATGAAATTTGTGTTAGCAGCCGGTTGTGCAGGTGCGGTGGGTGCCATAGCCATGACTGGAGCTGCTGGTGTGGCCATGGGCATGGAGACAGGGGGCTGGGTCATTATGGGCTGCTGGTGCTGGGGCATGACGGGGGCCATGGCCAACGCCAAGGCTGGCAGGTTGGGCACAGGTGGAGAGGGAAACTGACTGAGGATTTCCACATTCATGGCTGGGAGGCCACTCTGAAAGCAAAGACGATTGATGAAACAAAAAAAACTATCTAATGATTATTTTATTTATAAAATTTGTTAATTTTTAAAATACAATACAAAACAATCCCATAAATGAGAACATACAAAATAAAAAAAATGAAAGGTAGCAGAAAGAAGTTAAAAATTCTTATTTTATCTGCCCCCCTTTTTTTTTTCCAAACAATTAGTTCAATCAAAAAATAATCTTCAGTAACAGAACAAAATTAATAACTCTTTCTAATTTTCTAACTAATACAATACACATTATGCTACTTC
>JARVLU010001196.1:29587895-29600378 GCA_031762415.1 Simpsonichthys santanae | reverse complement strand
TCCAATTCCCTGGATTGAGGTAGACCGTCCCTTTAAACTAGTTCTGAATTTTGGTTTTACAAATATCTCTGTCCCCTGAAGATTATAACAACTTTATCTTTTAACAAAATGCATTTGGATATTCAAAGGTAATGCGTTATTCTGAGCCTTATACATAACTGATAAAATATAATCTACACAGCTAATCCATATTAAAACTGTGAGGTTGCATTAAAACACAATAATTACTCAAATTATTATGTCTGTGTCATGTTACAGGGAAAAAATCCTCAATTCTTACAGTATGTTCCAAAAATTCTTCAGTACTACATATGCTTTTTATTCTTTTTTGTTGTTTTGGAGTCTTCTCATCATTTACCTTGTTATTCTTTACAGTTTATCGTCAGATTTTGTCTATGTTGTGCGAAAATCCACTACCAAAGGTCATAGTACACAACTCTCAATGTAGGTGAACACTATGGTGTATAATTTAATGCTTTCTTTAAAAGCTGCTCAACAAGCTCCAGAGCAAACACTGGACTGGCAGCCTTTATGAATAACAGAGTGAATCACAGTCAAAGTGAAAAGGTGAAAATGGACTCAGACGATATTAACACATGCCTTGATAATGTAGTTTTTATTAATTTACAGTTTCAAAATTATTAAAAAGAGTTTCAAAAATAAAAGTTGTTAGGTCACTTTAGGTATCGGGGCACAGTGGCTGAAATCTGCTACGATTTAAAGAATCATGTTTGGATGCATTTATTCACCGGGATTCTTCTTTGAGCTGGTTTCTCCTGCAGACTCATGAATGCAAACGTACCGTTTGTATTTTAAGGCTCTAAAAGATTTACATCAATAAAGGTGTCTTATTATTCCTGGAACGGAAGCAGTGGCACGCAGTGATTCGTGAGCTGCCTGCAGATTTGCATACCCCCTGGGGGATTGGGGGTGTATGGTGACAGGCTTGGGCTGAAGATGATAAGAAGCCTCGTGTCAAACTGATCCGACGGGGACTTGGCCAAATACTGGGCTCACAATTCTTCAGAGGCTGTGGGCTTTTTCGGTTTCTCTGAGCCCCAATGATTTCAGCGAGGAACTGATGGCGTGTGAGTGGAAGCTGATGAGGAAGATTAGTGAAGTCGTTCTAAGTGGATAATATGTTTTGACGGCGGCGTTTACCTGCGCCACGCCAATTAGTGCCAGCACAGTGTACAGCTCCTCCTTGGTCAGCATGCCAGGCGTTGTGCGGTTGGCTGAAGCCCAGATTTGCCCCAGTGCTTCTCTGGGAAGGCCTGATGACATTAATATTGGGTAGAGCTTGGCTGTGTCTATCCCTGCTGGAGTCATCGTGAACTCAAGAACCTTCTTAAACATGTCTGAAGAAAAAGAAACAATGTGTATCCTGTCACACAACTTTTAAAAAAAAAACGCATCAGATTTGATCTGAGTCATCGTCAGAATCTGTTTTTGTTTTTTGTTTTGTTTTTACCGTGGACGAGGCTGTCGTTGTAAATCCAGGATGGCAGCATGGACTGGATGTGCTCTTGTTGTGGGTACACTGCAACGCCGCCTGTCACACACACACACGCAGACAGACACACACGCAGACAGACAGTCAGCTGTTACGACTCAAGTCGTGTCCGAGCTGCTTGGCAGCCGAGCCCCGCTCGCATCGAACTCGACAAAAAGCACACACGATGTCTGGAGGGATCTCTCTCCTGCACTGGATCACAAGAATTCTGCCACATCAGAGAATAAATCAGTCTGAGTCACTTCCAGCTTCAAGCAGAGACTGGCTCATAACACACACACAAAAAAAAAAAAAATCAAATTTAACTACTCAGAGCGTCTCAAAAATGTATTTTCTGAACATTTACTGACAAAACGTCTTTTGTAAAGTAGCTCGGCTCATTTTAAGGCCTTGTATTTATTCAGGCAGCTACTTGCCACATAATAATCCAATCAGTCCTGGGCAGTTTAATGAATCTTATAACAAATCTCCCTGGTCTGCATGATGAGCACATTTTCCTCGATGACACAGACACAGGAAAACAAATAACAGCACAAAGGAGTTGCTGAGTAGCATGCACAATCAGCCTTGAATTACGTTTGCCCGGCGGCATCTGCCAATCCATGCGCATCCCTGTTAAACCAAAGCAGTAGGCATGCGCCAGAAGTCGTCGTCTGGGCGGCTATTAACAGAGAAAACGTAGAGGCGGCGTATTAGACAGCAGGTATCACCGAGGACAGTTCGTTTCCACAGAGTGAGCAGAGGACACCGACAGATGAAATAAAAATGGCAAAATATGAGCAGAAAGGTGGAAAAATGTTTACAGCAATCTCTATGAGAATCACTGCGATGACAAATACGTCAGTTTGATTTAATTAAAATGCATGAAAGCAGGAAGACTAGTAGAACAATCTGATTTTATGAGCAAAGAAGGAAAGAGCTGTCCAAGTTAGAAAGGAAACGTTTCCCCAGGAGAGCAAGAACACCTCGATTCTGTGTTAGGTCTGCGGCAAAGCGAGGGGAGTGAAGCGGCAGCTATGGAGTCCAATAAACAGGCACGTCTCTCACCACTGTCACCAGACAGGCCCGCGGCAGATGGGGGCAGGCTGGGTGCAGGCACCGGGGCTTCTCGCTGGTTTTCTGTGACGAAGGCAGAACTCAAGTCCTCGGGGGCTGCAGCCCAGTTCCTGGCTTTAGGGCTGGCATGAAACTGGGATGAAACTTTAGTCCCGGGAGTCATTTGAGCCAAACTTTGCTTGGATTTAAAGCTAACGTGAGCCGTTTTATCAGCGGTAAGATCGCACGAGGAGAACAGCTTCTCTTCCAGGGACGGGCCTAGAGGGGCGAACGAGGAACAAGCTTGTTTTAACAGAAACCAACACTTGGAACGTTACACGCTTCTGCTTTTCAGGAGCTTCAGTACGCTGAAGAACAAGATGTTTGTAGCTAAAACAATAAATTGTTTTAATAGCTAAAGGTGATTAGGGCGAACAAAGCTCTGATTCGTCAAGGATAAGGAATCAGATGCTAAAGACAATTTTATGCCGTTATCCGCTGATTACAAAGCATGACAAAAGGAAAACGATAAACTTAAGCTGGTAAATGAGGATGTAGAAAAATGCTGGATTTATATTTACACAAAGTTTAAGAACTATTTTGTCAAAAGGAATTCACGAAACTAAAAATTCACCTTTTAGAACATAAATATAAATCTACCTAACATATTAATTGTGTGAATGTTTATGAAGTGTTCACACTGTTGTGATACATTTTTTTCTTCCATACGTTTTTCGGCATCTTTCTCGTTCCACAGTTTTTGTGCTATTTCAACAAATCATATATCAAAATGTTCAGCTCGTTCAGGACAATCCTGATATCAGTGCAACTTTAGCTTTTTGAAATATTTAGCCTTTTCTGCCATTTTTTTTTTCTTATAGAAAATGAACTGAGCTCAATTTACATCCTTCAAACTTTTAAACCGGTTTACAACCTTTTACTGCTCCTTTCAAATTTTTTCCGTTTCAGCATCTTTCAACTTTCTTGTGCAAAAAAAAAAAACAACAAAAAAACACATCAACTTTCTGCTAATTTCAGCTGTTTTTCATCTGTTTTGTGCTCCTTTCAGATTCTTTCTGCTAATTACAACATTTTTGTGCTTCTTTTAAGTTCCTCTTGCTAATTTCAGCTTGGTTTAGCTTATTTCTGCAAGTTTCAGCTTTAAGATTTCAGCTACTATTTAGCTGTTTTGTACTAAATTTCGCTTTTCAACTAATTCCACATTTTTATATTTATTTCGGCTCCTTCCATTTCATTCTGGTAGTTTAAGCTTTTTTCTGTCTTTTCAGTAATTTGTTTTTGCTAATTTCAGCCTTTTTTAAGGTAATTTGTTTTTTTGTTTTGTTTTGTTTTTTGGTGATACTTTCTGCTTATTTAAACCTACCGTAATTCAGCAAAGCACTTTGGCCAACAGTGTTGTTATAAAGTACTTTATAAATAAAGTTGTATTATTGTAAATATGTGTTCTTTCTGCTTTCTTCTGTTAACGTAGGCTTGTTCTTCATTTCAGCTTCATTTTAGCATGATTTTAGTTAATTTCAGCTGTTTTATAACAAGTCCTTCAGCAATAAGCATTCACACTGAATTTTTGCAGGAAATGCAATTTCACTAGTTTAATTTGTATTTTGAATTATTTTTAAAAAGTCAAATAATTTACCTTTGAACTTTTAAAGAACTACACAAAAATTATGTACAAGAAGGGGCAGTTGAACGAATGTCACAAAGTAAATAGTTTCCTGATGATTATACTGTATAAGGTTTATTTCTATTTTAAACTTACTCTCCTCACCCACAGGTTATCTACTACATTTGTGCTTATTGTAATTATGGTTCTGTTTATCTAAACAAATAAATTTGGTTATTTGCATTTTCAGTAATTAGATTTTTGTACCCATCTGAGGAATTCACTCTGTACAAAAATATCTTTCGGCTTGTCTTTTCACATTGTGATTGTAAATACTGGTAGTACTTTGTGAGCTTTGATGGATTGTGTATGTTTGTTGTTAGATCATCATTAAATCATCACTTTGCCTAACTGTTCCTTCAGTGAGAGACTTTTAATAGACAAAGTCTATTGTTCAAACTTTTTAACCTGACGGAGATCGAGGTGGGATCGAAACGTTGTCAGATAAATCAGTCTTGTGGTCAGGAATGAGTGTGCAGGCTTTCTTCTTTACCCATCTTTTTAAATAAATGCCTGCACTCAGTACAAACATGCATCCTGTTGTGTTATAGACCATTTCATGGGCATTTCTGGCTTCACAAACGATTTGATTCAGCCACATTACTCATGTTTCATGCAGTTTTGATCCTAAAAATAAACACAAGAAGATGAAAATACACACACAGCTTAAGTCTAAGAGCTGCAATCCATCCATTCACAATGTAAACCTAAATCTCTGCAGCGGGTTAGAAAAGTCTCTGGAATCAGGAGATTAAAGTGAACAGAGAGTTCAGTCTGTCTTCTCTGGACAGAAGGGATCTCTCTGTCCTGTCATTCACGCCACATAAACTGCAGCTGCTCACCACAGAAATGACTAATGAGACACGACAGCTCCAGACTTCAATCAGTGCACCGTTTAACTGCTGAAGGATGAAGCTACGACGTGGGTAAACCTACAGAGAATCATTCTCTCTATTGATGAAGCAGGGAGGGTTTAATTTATTCAGCATACTTATTGTGATTGATCCTGTTTATAGTTTTCTTATATTTACTTTCCCTATTCCATACGTTTTTTTAGAATCTATCTCGTCCTGCAGTTTTAAGCTACTTCAACAAATCATATATCAAAATGTTCAGTTCTTACAGGAGAAGGGTGCTATGACTTTTGGTCTTGGTGCAACTTTAGCTTTTTGAAATATTTAGCCTTTTCTGCCATTTTTTCTAATGCAAAATGAATAGAGCTCATTTTACATCCTTCAAATCTTTAAATCTGTTTACATACTTTTACTGCTCTTTTAACATTTTGTTCTGGTTCAGCTTCTTTCGGCTTCCTTGTGCAAACTTAAACTTTTTATAAGCTACTGTTACTTTCAGCTAATTTCAGCATTTTTTTTCAGCTGTTACAACATTTTTGTGCTTCTTCCAACTTATTTCTGTTAATTTCGCCTTGTTATGCTCCTTTCAGCAAATTTCAGCTTTTTCTGCCATTTCAGCTACTATTTAGCTGTTTTTATGCTAATTTTAGCTTTTTTTCAGTTAATTCCACATTTATTGCACTTGTTTGAACTTTTTACTGCCTAACTCAGCAAAAATGTGCTCGCTCCACTTCCTTCTGGTAATTTAAGATTCTTTCTGCCGTTTTAGCTACTTTTCAGCTAGTTCTTGCTAATTTCAGCTTTTTTTTTAGCTAAGTTACTAATTTTTGTGCTAATTTCTGCTTACCCGGTAATTAAACCAAAATCTGCAAACACGTTTTCTTTCTGCTTTCTTCTGCTCACTTAGGCTTGTTCTTCTACATTTCAACATGTTTTTTTAGCTAATTTCAGCTGTTTTTCAGCACTAAGCATCCACACTGCATTTTTGTAAGAAATGCAATTTCTCTAGTTTAAATAATATTAAATTATTGGCAGCTTCAAAAGGTTTTTGATACCATCAGCGGTGCAGGCTACAAGCGCTCACTCTATTTGTAGATCAGAACAAAAATAAATAAACAGTGCTACGTGGATTTAGCAGCTGGGTGTACGTTACAGGGTGGGGAGGGGAAGAGTCGACAAAGAGGAAGAAGAGTTACCTTGAAACGTAGGCTGTGAGCTGATGACAGCAGAGTGTTGGAAGGCGGTGGGGGGTTGTGAGGAAGGGAATGATGGTTGGGCTTGAGAGGAGAGGTGGACGTTAGAGGAACTAAAAGCGTTTACAGGTCCCTGAACAAAGTCACTAAACTCGTCATTGTCCCCATCGAAACCTTTGCTGGCAGAGGACGGGGGCTGAACGTGGGCCTGTGAGGAGAGGCTGAAGTTGGAAGAGGAGGAGGTGGGTGCAGGAAAGGAGGCGGGGGCGTCTAAAGGCCCCTGAAAGTCACTAAACTCGTCAGTATCCTCAGTCAAAGCAGAGGGGAAGGAATGAGTGGTGACAGACGGGTGTGATGGCGATGAGTCTGCAAAAATTAAGAAATAATGCTGACGATGATGATGATGGCACAAAACACAACCATGGAGAATGAATTAAGGGCTGCACATTGCAAGAGCAGGCTAACCATTAACATGTGCGACCAAAGAATAAATAAATTAATAAATAAATAAATAAATAAAATAAATAAAATCTCCACTAGATAATTATTAGTAGAAATATTTCATAATAATGGTGTGGAGAGGATGGCTGTAAGGGGAGAAGGGAAGCCATTAAAAAAAAAAAAAAAAAAAAAAAAACGTGGGACAAAAAGTGCTTGTTAAATGTTTTATCTGTGGATAAAAATGAGAGAAAACCCCAACAGAAAAGTGTAACTGAGAAATGTGAACAGAGAGGATAAACACACACAAACTAGATGTTACTTTGTTTTACAGATCCAATGATTCAAGCTGTAAAAGGCCTTTTTTTTTTTTTGGAACCAGATCTGAGACCCAAACCAGGCAACTGTAAGTTCACCCGGCTTCAAAAACTGGTTTTCCAGAAAGAATCTGCAATATTAAAACCATTGTGTTAAACTGGGTTTGATCAATGTATGCCTATAATTCTTTTAAATCCACAGAAATGTGTGCATAAGTTTAAAAAAAATCTAAATCCCTGTCAAGAAGAATAACAGAATCAGATTTAAACAAAATTTATGTCTATTTATAAAAATTAGAGCAGACATAACTATAAAATTGTAATAAAAAAAAAGTTTTATAGTAATGTGGTGCAATTTATGTTGTTTTTGTAGTTTCAGATAGAAAATCTACATTTTGACTAATGCCCAAGACTCTTCAGCCAAACTATGGAAGAAACAATCAAGGAGTGTCAGGGTTTAGAGCCAACTGATTTGGATGAAATTACCTGGCTTCTTGGTCTGAGATGACGGAGTTGGGTGCATTTTTGCATCCCTGCTAAACCCGTCCAAGTTCCCTTTGATTGCCTCCAAGGCGTCGTCTCGACTTTTTTCCCCCGTCTGATCAGAAAACCAACAGTTCAGAGGTTTACAGAGACAGAGACGCAGTAAGATAAACACAATCTGTGAAGAAACTCGCCTTGGGTTTGACGCTGCTCAGCAGCCTCAGCTTTTGTTTCTGCTCTTCAAACTGTCTTCTTTTTCTGTCCTCCTCCAGCATCTTGTGCTGCTGCTCCAAACGTTTTCTGAAGACAAACAAACATTGTCTAACACAGGCATTGACAAAGGTGAAAGAAGGGAAGGACTTGTGACAGTCTGTAAGATGGGCACACTTTAATCAGATCATGCCTTTGTCTTTTAGGAACACATCTCGAGAACAAGTGGATGGATTTTAAGAAAACTCTCAGACAAATGTAACTGGATGCACATCAACAACTGGTTACTTTTGAAGTAAGCTTGATTCGCTGCCACGGCAGATCAACATTAGTAAACACATAACTCAGTCAGTTTTACTATGAGCTAAAACATAGTGTGGTTGCAGCGGAGAGTCCTCTTTAAGACACACTCGGAGTGTTAACTGATCGAACAAGATCTTTGTTGAACCTTCTACGACCTGGCATCCATATATGCAATAGTCTGGGTCTTAGGAGGTTAAAACCTTGACAGGAAAGGCAGTGAGCGATATGCATTCATTCCTTCAACTGATTTTGTTTTAAAGTACAGTAGCCCCTCGCTACTTCGCAGTTCGTTTATTGTGGGTTCGCTCTATCGCGGTTTTTCAAAATAAGATTGATATGACACACAACTGGCTGATTGATGGATGAGCCGCACGATCGGCATGGAATTTTTGTTTAAAATACATTAAAATACATTTTAAATTACTTAGCACCTCCTGCACCTTTGTGCAGCCCTTACTGCAGAGCGTGCAGAGCTGAGAAGTGGGCGTGGCCAAGAGCGCTTGCAGGTGGCAGAGAGCAGTAGAGGCAAGGAGCTGAAATCATGACATGCTGTGCTCTTTTAGAGCGTTTAGTTTAGAAACATTGTTTAGAATTTTGCAAGAGTGTGGGAACGGTTTAAAATGCCTTTATATCGCTCTTTATAAATTCTAAAATAAACTACTACTACTTGTACTACTGTTCCTAATTCGCAGTTTTCCACTTATCGCAGGTCTTCAGGGTAAGGATCCCCCGTGATAAACGAGGGACTGTTGTATAGATGCATCTACAGCTAGACATAAGCAGCTTATGAGTGCAGCCACAACACAAAAACACCCGAGGACTGAGGACACAACAAGAGTTGAAGGCTACGGCCCTACTGTCACACCCACAAGAAACAAATGTTCTGCTGACAAAGTGCCCAAATCAAACAGTACAACCACTCCCTAGCCATCACAGCCATCAACAGTTCAGAGCCAATTTTCCAGAAAACAAGAATAAATACACAACATTAAGTGACCGTTATGTGCAGCTGTATAAAAATTAACAAGCCTAAACAATTTGAAAAAGAAGATTAAAGAAGAAATTGTTTTGAAAGAGTTTTAACATTTTAAACAAGAGAAAGGTCCATAAATGCATCAAAACAGAAGTAACCTGAACGCTGCAGAGGTTAAAGTGAGTCAGCCTCTCAGTTAAGTTTTGTCTCTGGGACATTATGAAAGCCTCCAGCTGTGCTCACGCAGACACAGTCATCAGTTTTCTGCTGTTTAGCCACGACAAAGAAGAAACACTAACATTGTAACCTGATGGGACTTCATAAAAAAAAAAGAATCATCAGAGTGAATGACGCTGAAGGGGATTTAAATCATCATATATTAAAATTAATCATATTAACGATTAAATAAAACCATTACAAAAAGATAAAGATGCCTTACTGGTGCTCCTCGGCCATTTGTTTCTGCATGTCAGCGGTGAACTGTGGTCCAGCAGGTCTCATGCCCATGAACTGCGGTTGACCCAAGAACTGCATCCCGGGGGTCTGCATCCCGATCGCCATCCCACCCTGTGAAATCCCCACGCGTGAAAATTAAACACAGAAAAGCAGTGGATGAATTTCATTAGTGTCACCGTCATTTGGTTTGATATGAAATGGTCTCAGTGAAAATACAGACGGATGTTAATGTCCTAAAGCCTTGTTAAGACCCATCAGGCTGCAATAAATTCTTGTAAATGTTTTAAGCAGTTTGAGAAGACGTTAATGTGGAATAAATGGGAATAAGAGGAGCTTTAAATCCACTAGAAAACATCTGTTGAATCCCTGCAGCAGCGTTCCTATTTATCCGCAAGAGCATACAAATTACAGAATGTGAGCCTGACCTGCATAGGAATGGCACCTGGGGGCATTTGTCCCCCGAAGTTCATTCCCATCATGCCCTGCATGTTCGGCTGCATGACAGGACCCATCGGGAAGCCTTGCTGTGGCTGCTGTTGCTGCATGGGGACCATTCCTGCAGAAACACACAAAAACAACTCTAATTTAATGCAGATATTTAGTTTTAAAATAAAGAAGCATGTTTGAATTCAAGTTTACTGTGTGAAAGATAACAGAGGTTAAGTTGTTGTGGTTTTTTTAAAGGCAGCATAGAAAAAAAATAATAATAATAAACTGCTTCCAGAGCCTGGAAATGATTCGATAATGCAAATTAGATTTTCTGGTGACTACTGTGACAGCCTGAAGCAAAACAAGAGAAGGGAGGGAGGAAAAAACTGGAAATGTATGTGTTTATTTTCACAGCTGCTGTGTAAGCTGACGAGCGGAGCAGAGCAGTGAACTCCTGCAGGAGGCTCATGATGATTCACAGCGATAAAGCTCAACTGGGCTGAATAAATGGCTTGTTTCAGAGACGCTAACAGTCTCAATTGTCTGACTGGAATGACATTGCTAACAGAAGCATGTAATGACCCTAAGAGACGCTTGTCCCAGTGGTGCGTGAATGGCTTATTAGTGTTACTGAAGAGTCAGTGGCCTCAATACGGCAAGTGCACGTGGAAAAGCAACGATACATCTGAGATTCTCAGCGCAGAAGGGAATAAAAGTAAAACCTCCAGTGAGCTGTTTTTTTATTGCTACACTGCATGACTAATGACTGCTGCTGATGTAAACCCATATATCCTTTTTCTTTACCCACTTTTCCTTTCCAGGCTGGGGGGGGGGGGGTCACTGGTGCCCATCTCCAGCAGCTACGGTGTGAGAGGCAGCGTAAGCTCTGGACAGGTCTCCAGTCCATCACAGGGACACCGAGACAAACGAGACAACCATTCATGTCTCATGATAATTTGGTTAATTTGTTTTTTTCTGGCGTATCCAGAGAATACCCATGCGGGTACAGGGAGAACAAACAAACTCCACACAGACAGGCCCCAGGCCCGGAGGTGAACCTGCGACCTTCTCGCTGAGGGGCGACACATCTGACCACTGCACGACTGGGTTGCCTGTGATGTAAACACTATAGGGCAAGTTGTTAAAAGGAACGTTTCCTTTTCTTATTCTGGTTTTTGGATGATCAGTTGAGAACACGTATCTTTACAGATGTTTCCCCTTTATTTATTTATTTTTGTATTTATTTATTAATTTTTTTGTGTGATTTAACCGTTTTATGGTGCAATTATAGACAAAAAGTTCAGCTCATTCAGAAGATGAGCATTATGGCTTTTGTAACATTTATAGTTTACAAAAATTTAACTTTATTTATAAACATTTTCCCCAAACAAAAACATTGACATCTTTTCAGTTCCTTTAAAAACACAAATCTACCTCTGGAGATTATATTTGTCTTCTTAGGCCATTTATCGTTTGCATTTTCCATTACGCTAAATTTAGCTTTCAGCTAGCTTACTATTATTAGAACTGAGTTAGCCTTTTGGTACATTTACCTTTTTTCTTTGTTGGCAAGGTTTTATTTTCAGTTAGCATTTAGCAACTTTGGGCTTTTAGCTAATGTTTTTTCTTTTTTTAGCTTTCAGCTAGGCTTTTGTTACTGTTCATTTCTAACTAACCTTTTAAAACATTTTGCAAGGTCTTTGAAATCTGATTTAGCTCATTAGATTAATTTTGCCAGGCTCAGTTAGCTACTTTTTATTTATATTTACCACTCTTGAGGATGCAGAGGACAGAGTGAGATGGAGGAGGATGACTCCTGGCTTCCTCCTGAAGAGGGAAAAGCTGAAAAAAGACTCTGCTATTTTTTAGCTTTTAGCTACTAATCTGCTTCTCTTTGCTTTTAGCCTTTTGTTATTTTTAGCTTCAAGCTAGAACTCTGCTATTATTACCTTTTGACTGCACTTTTGCAATTTTAGCTTTTAGCTGGCATTTTGCTACTTTGGCTTTTAGCCAGTGTTCTGTTTTGCCAACCCAGTTTCAACTTCTTCAGATAATTTTAGCAGTCATTCAGCAAGCAACATTTAACAGAAGCTTGAATTTTTTACTGTTTTAGTAGTTTTGATTTATTGGTTATTATTGACTTGTTAATATGTTTTACTGAATTAAAAAAAATCTTTGTTGAATCACGTGATTCAAAACTAAGCATCTAAATCCCATTTAAATTGTTAATGAATCTTTTGAAAAGAAACCTGGTTAAATATTTTAACACTGACTGCAGTATGACTCACCTTGTGGAGGTCCCAGGCCCCCTCCAACAGGATACATAAAGCTGAAAAAATGAAGGAAAAACACAAATTATGAGGGTTTTCAAACAACTTCAAGATAGACAGATGTGTTTTCAGCTACAGAAAGTGTTTGTTGCAGCAAAGGACGCTTCCTTTGAACAACCAGCAGCTGAGGGTTGTTGTTTTAATTAGGTTTTAAACAAGCACGCAGGATGGGCACCGCACCCCCCACAACCCAAAAAGGAAGAAGCGGGTAAAGATGATGGATGGATGGATGGATGGATGGATGGATGGATGGATGGATGGATGG
>JARVLU010001196.1:29567229-29580549 GCA_031762415.1 Simpsonichthys santanae | reverse complement strand
TATATACTGTATATATACTGTATATATGTATGTATATATAAATGAGATCCTAACTCTGGAGCAAGAGGAATATGATGGATGGATGGATGGATGGATGATTAACTCAGGTGGTTGTAGAGTTAGTGTCATTGTGGATAAATGGTCCAACTCAGCCTTAAACAGGTGGAATGAGGTTCATCTGCTCCAGATGAAGTCTCCACCAATGCTGCCCGAGGAACTCCCTCTCAGACTTCTCCTGCAATAAAATGATTAGTGGGAGAAAAACAAAAGTCAAAACCAGGAAAACCAGTCAAATCCTCCTTCAGGGTCACTGCTGACGTCTTTCCGACATGGCGTTGAGTAAACACAAACACATCATTTTGCATCGCCTCCTTGAGACCCAACCGTGGTGCGTCTTATCTCCAGCAGTGATGAGACAAACTGCAGGACGGAGGTGAGTCATCCGAGCACTGATAAGAATCTCTCTATGGAAGCGGAGAAAACAAAAGATATCGTTGTTGAACTTCTGAGGAGCACACGCCCAGCAGTGTCCTTTGACCACCTAAACGTCGAGCTGCTTGCACGTTTCAACAGAACCAAGAAGTTCTGGGCTCTTTTTTACTGGGAGCTGCTGACAGTTTGGGGCTGTGGAGAAGAAAAAGCTGTTTGGTGCTCGTTGGATGCATGTGAAGGGTTTAATGGCGCTTCTTCTCTCCACGTCCTGAACTTTTACAACAACTGCTCCAGAACCGCCAAACCCCAACCCTGCAGATTTAGGAACAAGAGGACGCTTAAAATCCTCTTCTTTTAGCTTCTTCCCCTGATGTGATTGCTACCTGTCCTCTTGAAGGAGGGATCAAAAAACCTTTTCACTCACAGCTTTTCCTTTTTGACTGTTTTCATATAATACAGGTCTTGTCAACTGGAAGCCCGTGGGCCAGATACGGCCCTTCGGGAAGTGTCTTTGGCCCCGAGAAAGCTGCCAAAAATTCAAACTGAGTTGCCTGAACATGATGCAAACATCATCTATAGCTTGAGTGTTGTATTAAACTCATGTATTTTCCTGCCAAACAGGCAACATTGGTAAACCATGACAACAGAGAGGGGGGTTGTGGGTAAACATGCACAAACAGCAGCTGTCTGATTGACAAAAGACCATAAACAGATCAAGTTTGAAGCCAAAAAGATGTAAAGTAGATTTAAAACATCAAATTTCTGAGTAAATGGGCTTTAAATTGTATGTTCGTCAACAGTGACCCTAACGCCGTTTGTTGCTGTGATTGAAGAATACTTCAAGAAAAGACAAAACAAGTCAATGTGACTCTTTTCTGAGCGAGTTTTCTAGAAAAATCTGAACAGGGAGATAAAACAGGAGCAGCTTTTCTCTAAGTCTGAGATAACATCTCTGTCAGCAGCTCAAGGACGAAAAGAAAACAATTTCAAAATAAAGGTTAACCATCATGTGTCCATGTACATTTTTTTTTTTACAATATTCACAAACATACAATAGAGCAAATCTATGAAAGTCAAACTGCAAAGTAGTGAGGGACAACGTGAAAAAGTTTTTCTTTAAGCCCATACAAGGAATTTGTTGTTCATGAAAAATATTTTATGATAAGACAAGTTAAAAATCTGTTCAGATCCGTTAAAACAACCTGTTTGCGTCTTTCACTTCAACTCTGAACTGATCCAAAACGACACTCCACATTATATGAAACGTATTTTAGCACAAACCAAGCTGCTTCTAAATCCACCAGTTTGACAGATTTCAAAATAAAAGGAAGCTGCAACACTCACTTTGATGTTTTGTGGAACTCGGTCAGGAAATAAAGAAGACAATGGACAAAAGCTTGGAGACATAAATCATGCTCTGCTGGCGGGGACTGATTAAAGGTAACACGGAGGAGACGGAGCTTCATGGGAGGGTGAAGCTGCTCGCTGCCGAGGTGGAAGTGGACCGGCTGACTCGAGGAGCGTCGCAGAGAGCCAGAGAGCGATGCTGTGGCCTGAATGTGGCCATGTGTTTAGCAGCGTCACAAGAAAAGGCGCTACATCAACTCCAGCCGAGCCCCAAAGGGTTACGGATAAGACGACCCAGCAGGGGTCAGGGGTCACGAGGCCACTCTCCACCAGGCCTAATTGGTCACTGTGACTGGAGTTTACGCCGCCCTCTTCATGGAGAAATACATACACATGTATGGAGCTGCTGTGACAGGAGTCCTCCATCAAACGGCCCGACCAAGAAGTCCTCTGCTGTGTTCAGGGACATCAGTCAGGGACGCTCTGTGGCCCAACATCTCCACCAGTACCACCAACAGTGACAGCTAAGTGCCTTTTATCTCAGCTCTGATTCATCCATCCATCTGTTTTCTCCCATTAAGAAGTGGTCGGGTCGAGGAGGCAGCAGGTCCAGGACGGGGACCCAGAAGACACTCTCCAGCTCCTCCTGAGGAGTTCCCAGGCCTCAGGAGGAGCCTCCAGTGAGTTCCTCCTCCGGTTCATCAGCCGTTTGGTTTTCACTGACAGCGCCTCGGTTGTCTCATGGTCGTGCCGTCGTTTGTTTTCCTCCATTTTTCAATAAAAATATTGACTGAAATAAACAAATAAATAAATGTCTCTGAGACTAAATTAAAGAAAATGGTGCAAAAAACACACAAACAATGAAAAGTTAAACAAAAGAGCAGAATATTTAGGCAGGGATCTTTAGTAAAATATAATTATTTTGTATATTTTAAAAATCCCAAAGAATGTGATTTTATTTTATTTTTCTTTGTAACACCAGCCTGAGTTTTCAGAACATTACTGTATATCTTTACAGATAAACAAACAAACAAACAAACAAACAAACAAACAAACAAACAAACAAACAAACAAACCACTCATAAAAGTTACACATTTTTACCATTAAACTGTACTAAAGTCATCATTATCTTATTATGAAATTTCCCTTGGGATCAAAAAAGTTTATTGATTGTTAACAAGAACAGATAAACCCAACAGTTGTACCAGTTTTTAGTAAATTTCCTCTTTAAATGGTCACAAATGAACATAACAAACTCCAAAGACTTAAAAGGAAAGATTTTAATTTTGTGGAAGTCTTACATTATATATGACATATGATGATGATATATATTAAATATGAACATGTTTCAAACAAGTAAAATAATATGAAGTACTCGTGGCTCAATACAGTTAACTGGGGCAGTATTTGGTCAAAAAATATCCTGTATGAACTAAATGCATAGTTATTTCTTAGGTTTTATGTGCCTATTGGGTTATATTTTGATGCTTCTCTCATGTGGGACTAATTTACAAAGTGACTAAAACTATAAAATACATTTAAAGTAGTATAAAATACTGTTTTCATTCTAAATTACGTGTTAAATGTATGCAATGGCTGAAAAAGTGCAGAAAAAGACGAAGTGAATTAGAGATTTTCATTACTCAAAACAAATTTAAGTGAACTAAAATGTAATTTGACAGCATATTTATGAAAATCCAGACAGAACTTGTTCATAAAAGACTGAAATGTGGCTTCCGTCTTCATTTTAAAACTTTTATAACTCACAATATAAAATAAAAGCCTGAAAGGGCCGAGTGTTTTTGTTCTGGTTCGTTCTTCGACTCGATTTGCATCTACAGCAGAAAAAAAAACTGAAAAGAGTCTGTGGTTCAGAGGAATCCTGATGGATTGATGTCATGCTGGTACCTTCACTGGCCCGCTGCTGGACGGGTTAATGATTTGTGGGGAGTAGTGGCAAACCCAGAAAAGAAAACCCGGGTTAATGTTCACATTGCCGGACCTCCTCTTTGGGGGGGCCCTGCCTGCATCTACTTCAGACCAAGCGTCGAGTTGGTCGGCTGATTCCATCGGCCTCCAGCTAAACCTGAAACACAGCAGGGAGGGGGTCCACGCTCAGGAGGCAGGGGACGGATGGGACTAGTTGGGACTCAGAAGACGTTAAAGAAGCAGCAGAAAATAATCCAAACCGTTTTAATGGACTGACACGAGGCGAGCTCCTCTTTTCTTCAAAGTGTGAAGGTTTGAGTCTCGCGTAAGAAGTGGACACTTTCCATTTTATTTTTTTATTTTTCACATTTCTGTCTGCGACCATACACGCAAACATAAAAAAGCTAAACAATCTTTGATTTCAGAAGTAAATCAACCAATTCAATAATAAAAATACCAGCTCGTGAATTCAAGCTAAAACAGCTTTATGGCAACAACACGTGACCCGTTGGAGCGATCCAACTCCAGCTATAAATGGACCGTGTGTAAAATTACTTATTTATTAATTTAATTAAATGTAGGGAGTGGTGGAGCAGAGGTTAGAGAAGGTGGGCCTGTGATTGGAAGATCGCTGGTTCAACTCCCAACAACTTCAACTACCAACAACATCAAAATGTGGGTGGGGTAAGTGAAACACATGCCTCATTTGCCCCACTCTGGGCCCTTGAGCAAGGCCCTTAACCCCCACCATCTGCTCCCATGTGTGCCCTACACAGCAGCTCTCTGCTCCACACAGAGGGCTGTGGTTGCTCAGTGGTCTGTGGGTCAGGAAGGGCATCCGGTGTAAAAATAATTGCCAAGTCTTCATGCGAGTTAATTTGCTGTGGCGAACCCTGAAGAAGGGAGACGAAAGAAAGAAAAATGAATTAATTAAATTAACTTTTTCATCAAACACAACTTCATTAAAGGCAGCGAGCAGATGCTGTTTTGTAAAATCAGACCCCCGTTTTGTCCGTTGATGTTAAAGTGGGGTCACGGGGTCAATCGGGATAAAAAAATTAAAAAAACATGTTAGAAATTAGAAAACTCAGCATTTTACGTTGAATTATTTCAGCGATTTCTTTTGTAGTTACAGATGAAGTTTTAAAAAACAGGTAAGTGTCGTAAACTGTCCTTTTGTCTCTTTTCTTTGTGTTTATCTTGTCTTTATTTCCTTTCCTGATCCTAGTGTTTGACTCTGTTCCTAGAATGTGTCTCCCTCTTGTGGTCTGTTCCAGCTATTGCTCCCTCATGTAATTAGCTCCTGCTTTACCTGTTGTTAGTGTGTGTATATAAGTCTGCGTCTCCTGTTCCGTGTTTTCTGGGCATGGTCTCATGAAGGCTCCATGTTCCTGGTACCTGCTCTGCACCACGTCCTGGTTCGTCCTCGTTTCCTCTCATGGTTCATGTAAGTTGTTGCTCTTTTGTCTATTATTTATTGAACTGATTTCACGGAGCTGGTAAGTAAAATTTAGTAGCTACATATACAGTTCTGTACGTATGTTGTTAAAATGGTGTAGGTTTAAGAGTTTAGAACATTTTGAAAAGTGTGGGAAAGGTTTATAAAGCCTTTACATAAATAGTAAAATAAAAATAACGTCGCTACTTTGTAGATTTTCACTTATTGGGGATTGGAACCTAAAACCCACAATAAACAAGGGACTACTGTAATGAAATATAATATGAATACAGTGATATTGTTTATTTGCTCTATGTAGAATGTCTTTAAACTGCTTGTTATACTTTGCGCAGAGAAACTATCACACAAATACAACCTGAAGATATATTTATTTATTTATTTTTTTGCTACACAATCTAATTAAAGACGAACAGCCTGAAGAGTTGGTGGAGTTATCCTCTTCACAAGTTTAAACACCAAATCTTCCCTGCAGAGTTGATGAGAATCAAAACATTTCGTAAAATGAGAAATCTTCACAAATAGAATATTTTAGCATTTAGGGATTAACGAACATACTCATGACTTTTAATTACCGGTACAGTATTTAAAACATGTTTTAAAGTTGAAAGAATATTTTTCTACCTTGAGTGCCATTAGAGTCATCCTCCTGGGACTGAGTGCCTGAAAACAAATTAAAAGTTGCATGAAAGGCGTCATTTAAAGACTTTACTGTTGTTGTTTGTCCCAACTCTAACTAATGCAAATTAGCCTCCCAGCATTTCAGCTGCCCTCGGAGTAAAACCACCGAGGTGGTCAGATCTTCTGTGGTGTCCTGGGTCTCTGAACTAAAGGCTTCATTGAAAACCAAATGAAAGGACGTCGGTGGATTACAAGGCTTTCCTCAGCGGGCCACAGGTCAACGTGGTTTTTATAAATCACAACCTGGAGAGGGTGTTAGGTTTTAGCTTGGCTCACAGGAATGATCAAAAACTGACACTCAGACTGCCAAACGTCTGTAGACACAAGAGTGGTTCGATTAAAAAAGATTTTAATGCACACAAAGAGTTCAGACCTGCTGTGCACCATCTGATCCCAATCAGACAGATCAAAACTGTTTCTAACAAAATGTGGCGAACTACCAACATTTTAGGCAAAAACATTTGTTTTATCAGAGGTTTCTTTAGATATTCAGGTGAAGAGTCTGATCGACTTTTCGCTTTCTCTGGTTTGATGGATCAGCGTGAACCAAGATGCACAACATCTGCAGGAACTCACCTGTGACCATAGTTTCCACTTTAGAATCCTTTCAAAATAAAGTACCGGTACTATGGCAGAGAGACACTGAATGATTTGAGCTGTTTTTTTTCCTTCCAAATGAAGAAGCGCTGTTGGTAAACTACGACAGAGCTTTAGGGCCACACTAAGGAAAAAAATAAAAATAAAATTACATTACAAACAAGAATGAAGTTGTCCGACAACAAACTCATAATATTACAAGAACAAAGTTGAAATAATATGAGAATAAAGTCATAGTACGAGAATAAAGTAGAAACAATACGAGAATAAAGTCAGCATTACGAGAATAGAGTTGCAATGTTACAAGAATAAAGTCATATTACGAGAATAAAGTCGTAGTATTACGAGAATAAAGTCGTACAACAGTAAAATCATAATATTATGAGAATAAAGTCGAAATATTATGAGAATAAAGTTGTAATATTACAAGAATAAAGTCATATTATGAGAATACAGTTGGAATATTATGAGAATAAAGTAATAGAATTACAAGAATAAAGTCATATTACGAGAATGAAGTCATAGTATTACGAGAATAGTCATAATATTAAGAGAATAAAGTCATAATATTATAAGAATAAAGTATGAGAATAGTCATAATATTACGAGAATAAAGTCGTAATATTACGAGAATAAAGTCGTACAAGAATAAAGTTGAAATATTTACGAGAATAAAGTCTTAGTATTATGAGAATAAAGTCATGATATTACAGAAATAAAGTTGTAATAGTACGAGTTTATTCTCGTAATAATACTTTATTCTCATATTTTGACTTTATTCTTGTACTTTATTTTTGTAATTTACGACTTTATTCTCGTAATATTTTGACTTTATTCTCGTAATATTTTGACTTTATTCTCGTAATTTACGACATTTTTCTCATGTTTTTTTTTTTAGCGTTTTCTCAGTACTCCATCATAGTAAACAACTTTGCATTTAAAAAAAAAAAAAAAAAAAAAAAAAAAAAAATCAAGAAAATGAATAATAGATGGTCACAGAGATGTTAACTCTTCAAATTCACCATTTTAAACTGGAGTTTGAAGAATCAAAAATCGTCCACCATCCCAACTTCGGCCCTTCAAAAGCGGCGCTGGGGACTTTTTGTTCATCAGAGCGAAACGTAGGAGGAAGGGCAGGCAACTTGAAACCTGAGAGTAGCAAGTTTGATTCCCATGGTTGTGGTGTCTTGGTCGTGGCAGAGCACAAAATGTGTCTGTTTATGCGAACACACGATGGTGACCAGTAACCAACACATACCATATTCACATGCAACATATGACTTTACTGGTGTGGCCCATTTGCTCTCAGAAGTCAGAATATTTGAGTTCCAGGTCAAAAGCACCAACTAAAACGTTCCGTTGGACAAGAAACCAGACTTAAAAAGCAAGAATATCCTGACCAGCCCTCTCCTTAATATATAATAAGGCTACTTGGAAATTTGTGAATAATTTAGATACATTTTACGCAAAAATTATCTCCTGGAAACATTACAATTTTTCTGCTGAGTGTAAAAGTGTTACAACTGTGTAAAATGTGTTTAAAAAAGTGTTAAACTGTGATGTTTGGGTCGGTTTTGATGGAGGAGATGGCAGCGCACGTTTGTACCAGAAGCTCTGATAAACTAGAGAAATTGCATTTCCAGCAAAAATGCAGTGTGAATGTTTATTGCTGAAAAACAGCTGAGCTTAGCTAAACACATGCTGAAATGTAGCTGAAATCGAAGAACAAGTCTAAGTTAGCAGAAGAAAGCAGAAAGAACACATATTTGCTGAATTAGGTTTAAATAAGCAGAAATGAGCACAAAATTTAGGAAATTATGGTAGCAAAAAACACTGAAATCAGCAAAAAAATAGCTGAAAATTAGCTGAAAAAAAAATGGAATCAGCTGAAAAAGTTAAATTTTGCACAAAACAGATAAAAAGTAGCTGAAATAGCAGAAAAAGCTGAAACTAGCAGAAAGGGCTAAAAGGAGCATAACAAACTGAAATTAGCAGAAATAACTTAATTAGGCTGAAAGTAGCAGAAATTCCCACAAATAACGTGAATTTATCTGAAAACAACTGAAATTCACTAAAAAAAAGTTAAAAAAAAAGAGGCTGAAAATGTAGAACAAGCTTAAATTAGCAGAATCATGAAGAAGTTTGCTGAAAGAAGCAGAAATAAGCCCCAAAAATGGAAATCATCTGGAATAAAGCTGAAATAACAAAACAGCTGAAAAGTAGCTAAAAAGCAGAAAGAAGCTGAAATTACAAGAAGGAAGTGGAGAGAGCACTATTTTTGCAGGATTAGGCTGAATAAAGTTTAAATGAGTGTAAAAAATGTGGAATTAGTTGAAAAATCTTAAATTAGCATAAAAACTGTTAAATAGTAACTGACATGGTAGAAAAAGCTGAAACTAGCAGAAATAGGCTGAAAGAAGCATAGCAAGCTGAAATTAGCAGAAAGAAGTTCGAAGCACAAAATGTTGTTAGCAGAAATAATCTGAAAGGAGCACAAAACAGATGAAAAACAGCTGAAATTAGGTGAAAAAGTTTACATTTGCACAAAGAAGCTGCATCAGAACAAAATGTGAAAGGAGCAGTAAAAGGTTGTAAAAACATCTAAAGATCTGAAGGATGTAAAATGAGCTCAATTCATTTTCTATGAGAAAAAAATGGCAGAAAAGGCAAAATATTACAAAAAGCTGAAGTTGCACCAATACCTAAAGTCACAGCAGGATTGTCCTGAAAGAGCTGAACGTTTTGATTTATGATTTGTTGAAATAGCAGAAAAGTTGTGGAAGAAGTAAGATGCTGAAAAATGTACAGAAGAAAAATGGATCACAATAGAGTGAATGCTTCATGAATATTCACACTATTAAAAAGAGTTAACAGAAACTCACACATGCAGAAAAACGATCGACTGATAATTCCAGAAAGCTTTGAAAAACATCCACTCTTTTGAGACCTGGAAGAAAAAAACTCTTCGTAGTCAGAAAAACGATCGCTCTCCTCTCGTCATGTAGACGAGCAGCCGAAACACAACCGAACCGTTTCACCTAAAACCTGGGCCTCAGTCGCACACAGAACTGTCCGTCTGTTCAAAGGGTTTGAATGCAAATAAACCCATCGGTGCACTGAATTAAATAACTTGATCTAAAACTTAAAAAAAAACCTAGTTTCATGGCAAACTGGGATCCAGATGTAGACCGAGGTGAACTGAGCCAACGAACTCGCAGCTTAAACTAAAAGTGGACTTTAGATCCGTCAAAACCAACAACTTCTGTATCACAGAAACGCCGCTGCATTTGTTGTAAACACACTCGCCGAGAACTACTTTTTGTCTCTGCTGGTGAGAACCAACATTTACATTTGACGAAACTTTTAATTTACCGTATTTTTCAGACTATAAGGTGCATTAAGCTTAACAAGTTTATTTTGACTGATTTTTGAGTCGTGTAGCACATAAAATCTGTTCAAGGTCAGTAAGCACAACCAGAATTAATGCATAATGTGCACCAGATTATAAGGCTCACTGTTGATTTTTGAGAAAATTTAAGGATTTTAAGTTCGCCTTATAGTCTGAAAAATACAGTATTTTGGAATTGTTAAAAAAACAAAACAAAAAAAAAAAAAAAAAAACGTATTGTTCCTCCACAGAATCTGCTCAAAACGACGCAGAACGTGATCACGAATGTAGACTAAGAAACACGAGCGTGCAGAAAAAAAGAAAAGAAAACATTTTTACTTGAAATACCAATATATTCTCAGAAAGTATAAATAATGATTTACGGTTGATTTCAATTTTATACAAAAATAATACATCAGGAGGAAAACAAAAACAACAAAAACAAATCACCAGTGTGAGCGCCCTCTGATCAGACGGCAGCAGGTATGACGAGAACAGTCACAAATAAGAGCTACACAATGACCTAATGTTGAGCAGGAGGCTGCAGCTGCACACTTTTACCCGCCGTGTGGGAGGAACTCAGCTGAAGTGGTAGTCCAGATGTTTTAAAGCAGCGTTCGCATGCAGAAAGGTTATGAACAGTTAACGTCTCACCTGTTGTAGATAGCTCTCAGTTTAATTTTGAATGAACTAAGAAGCTAACGGCTAATCCAAGTTAGCTCAAGTAAGAAAAGCGGATCACTGACATCTAAAAAAAATCTTAAAAAATTAAAAAAACCTCTCACCCTTTTTCTTCTTTCGGCTGCTCCCTTTTCAGGGGTCGCCACAGTGAACTAAGTCATACGAAGACTTGGCAATTGTTTTTACGCCAGATGCCCTTCCTGACGCAACCACAGACCACCGAGCTACCACAGCCCTCCGTGTGGAGCAGAGAGCTGCTATCCCGGGGGAGCAGATGGTGGGGGTTAAGGGCCTTGCTCAATGGCCCAGAGTGGGGCAGATGAGGGTGGAGACAGGTGTGACAGTAACTTACAGCATGGGGGGTGGGGTGTGTGGATCCTCCCCCAGAAAATTTAGAATAAAAGAGATGCCATTTCCTGCATTTTGGTGTATTTTAACATGTTGTTAAACATTTGTAAACTTTTGATTAAATTGCTTAAAAACAGGTCTCTCTTGTAAATGATAAGGCTTAATGAGACTAACCTGTATAAATAAAGGTTGAATTGAAATGACTATTTTAGAGAGCAACAACAGCAAACCTGTGTGTGTGAATAGAGCAGCTGCAAATCTGTCAAGCATAATAATACCACCCCCACCCCCCCTTCCAGTCCCCACCACACCAACTTCAATATCCAATCCTATATTATATTGCTCTGCTCCAGTCTCCATACCACTGCCTTCAGGTGCTTCAATTCTCTGTTGTCCAGCCAAGGACAATCCATCCATTTATTGTTGATAATAAATTGGACAGTCTTTTCGACATTTTGATTGTTGTTATTTTGACTAATTTTGGAACATGAATGTGAATAATACAGATCAACCATTTTGCTCCTTTTTTTTTTTTACTGCAAGCTTTTTTATATATATTATCTATGCAGGAGTTCTGACACAGCAGCAGTTGTGCGCGCTCTGCAGAGCTGTCTGGAGACGCTCCTGTGCATAAAATGTGCACTGTCTGCAGGGCGCACCAGCTGAGCTAGGTGAAGCTGACACCCCACCCATGTCAAAAATTCCAGTAAACACAATGAGTGGTTAGTGATACGTTTGTGCTGGTTTGTGTCGTTAAAATGTTTGTTTGCTGCTTTGTTCTCTGAGACACAGCTGAAGTTGGATGAAGACGCTTCAACCCCAAGGACATGTGGTCAGCGTCTCTGCTGGCAGCAGCGTGTGCGCGAGATGGTGCGCCTGCTGCAGCAGTAACATCCACACCACAGACATGGACGTCTCCTCTCATTGTACTTTTAAGTACTAATAAAAATAAAAATGCGCAATGACAGGACTTTTATGGGAGGAGATATGAGCTGCTGGATCTGAGCGAATAGTTGCCGGAATGTACACGGTGGGAATGAGGAAGTTCCCGGATCTTGTTCCGGAAGGATCCGGCTCAAATAAACCACTGAATGTGCCAGTAAAGTATCTGAACATTCTCAGTCATTCAAGCGGACAATGTTTAACTCAATATTTTCTATTTGTGTTCAAGTAAATATTGCTTTAAGGCATATGTGTCAAACTCAAAGCCCGGGGGCCAAATGTGACCCTCGATGACATCTTATCTGGCCCCCAAGACCTGCAGCAGCTAGCCTAGACCCTCTTACACATGGTTGTGAATGTCACTACACACTCTGTTCCGGAAGCACGATCCGTACCGTGCATTTAGCTCTGAGCGCAGGAGAGGTGCGCCCAGAATAGTCCTAATGAAAAAGCTCCTCGGATGAGGATCGAAACGTTTTCATGCTACAAATAAAGTCCAGTTGTTTCTGTATTGAACCTTTTTTTTTTGACCTAATGAAGAGGAGCTATTGCACATGTAAAACTTTAACAAGAGTCTATGGACAAAGATTTTTGCGCCCCAGGGTGGAAATATGTCACCAATCAGAGACAACGTTGATGAAAGAAACCACTTTACTCATCATTAACTATAAAATATTTATTTTACACAACTAACAAAAAAAATATATACACATATTTTGAAATAATTTTATTTCATTTTAATTTTTTTAATGTTTTATTCAAGGTAATGTGGTGAGTGGTGGTGCGTTGACCTGGCACCCTCCATTGGCCAGCCGCCACTGCTAGTAATATATAATTTTCATGTCTTGCTGCCATATATATTTTAGCGCCAAGTTAAACACATGTGTGATGTTTTATTCAAAGGAGTACCCTCTTCAGGGGAATGACTGGCCCTCTTCCTGACCTGTCTGTGCTTCGAGTGGCAGAGGCACACAGTGATGTGGATTCACTGGAGAAGCCACTGGTGACAACTATGGGGACGAGGGTGGAGAAGCCTCATGTGGATTCTGAATTTGGACTAGTGCAAAAAGGAAGTGTACTGTCTTATCAGTAGTCCAAACTCTTAACATGATGCATAGAGTTACATCAGCATGCTCCACCTTCTCCTTCTCTTCCACGTGGAACACATAATCTGTCACCAACATTTTGTGTCTGGGTATGCACTGAAGAGGAACATTTTCATTTGCAGAGTTTGCCGTTGTCTTTAGAGATGGCACACAAAATTGAGACATCAACATGAGCTATGTTCATGAGCTGTACATGCTGCGACAATCAAGAATAACCTCTTCAAGATTCTCCTCTCTCAAACCATTGTTATCCTCTATCAAGGATGCGAACATCTTCATCCCTGAAAGAGTGACCGCTGGCCTGGAGATGAGTATAGACCACAGAGTCCTGGCCAGATGATGTTGATCTTCTGTGCTGGGCCATCCTTTTGGCCAGTGGCTGTTTAGTTTCCCTGATGTAAGACTGATCACA
>JARVLU010001196.1:29550052-29560640 GCA_031762415.1 Simpsonichthys santanae | reverse complement strand
ATTTTTCACCTGCCTCTCTCCGTGGAGACAGCTGACCCCAGAGTGACCCAGCGGCCGGCAAACAGCTTCACCTGATAACGCTGACCTGCAGCCAAGACCTGAGTCATTAGACGCCGCAGTCTGAGCAGAGGGGAGCGGCAAACAGACGCAGGTATAATGGAGGGCTCTGGGCAAACAGCGAGCGTTATAAAGCCTGAGCGTGTTGGTTGTTTCATGAGTAGGAGGCTGCCCCCTCTTTTAAATGACATGCTGATAAGGAAAACACTTGGCTATTCAGATAAATAAGAGAGTTTGTGAAATGATGGCGTCCAACTCAAAGGTGCATGCTTTATTTAATGTTTGTTATTTATGCTTTTTTTATTAAGAGTACTATATTTTTTGGACTATAAGGCGCACTTAAAATCCTTTAATTTTCTCAAAAACCAACAGTGAGCCTTATAATAAGGTGCGCCTTATGCATTAACTCTGGTTGTGCTTACTGATCTCAAACCAATTTTATGTGGTGCACGGCGCTCAAAAATGTGTATTGTTTTGTATTTTATGTGTCACAACTGAACAATGTTGAGAATTACTGTGAACGAGTTGAATAAAGTTTGACTTATCTGTTTTGTTTTGCCGAATGAGCCTTACAGTCTGAAAAATACGGTAGTTGTTTATCAGGTTTACCCCCAAAATATTAAGGATATGCTTAGATAATACTGTACACTGTGGTAGAATTTTAAGAAAAATTGTTTTGTTTTTGTAACAGACAAAACATGCAATGAAAATTTTCAAATTCATCTTTTTTGTTTGTTTTAAATCAAAATATGTCCAGGTTTTGGACAAGAGCATTCCCAAAGTCCCCCTGAAATCATGAATGAATGTGATTCTATATACTTTGCCTATTTAATACATTTTTTAATTAATATTGGCAAAATAGCCATTTTATATCACAACCTAAAAATTGTATTAAATAGATTCATATTTTCTGAGCTCATGTCTCTTTAATTTGAGTTAAAAAAAAAAAAAAACAGGGGCCTGTATATGTTTCTGTTTACTATGGATTTCTTTCCTACAAAGATTATGTAAAAGTGCTTTATTTAAAAAAGTAAAGATTTGAGTAAACTTAAAATACTTAGGCACACAAATCAGATATTTTATTTTAATTCTGAGGCTTTTAAAATGCACTTTACTGTGTTTCATGGTTCTTTTAGCTCATCCACCATCAGGTGCTGCTTTATTTCTAAGCATACAGTAACTTCAGCTGTTCCTAACATTTTATAAATTTTCAGACATGCGGTCACACGCTGCTCTCGGCTGCCATCCCATCAGCCCATCCGTGGGGCGGCTCTTCGCCTCAGCGTGGGAAATTGAGCATGTGAAAGCACCGTGGACAACATTTCAGGCTAGAGCGATCACGGAGAGGAGGGAGAAGTAGAAAAAGAGGAAGAGCTGTAATTACTAAAGGAAGAAGAAAAAACCAACAACAACTTCCACCTCCGGTTGACTCGTCTCATTTGCACCCTCACTGTAGCATGAAGGAAAGTAGCAGCTTACAGGCTGGAAACTTTGATTAACAGGTCTCATTTCCTGATCGCAGAGGAGACTCTCACCAGGAAGATGAAAGTGAAAAGAGAGAACGTTAATCAAGAGGCGTTCAGGTCGAGGGAACCTGCGATTGATTAGACAGCTGGATTAGACACATAGGAATCGTGAAGAGCGTCCTATCCGAACGTCCATCTGATCCGTTTGTCTCAAAGTGTTCAGTCGCAACAAGAAGTCAAAGGATTAGCGTGCACGGCTGCAGCCGAGTTCAGTGATTGGGTTCTGCGATTTGACTCAATGAAGCTGTGAGACAGAACTAATAAAGTTGTATTTACCAAGGAGAAACCCCCAACTTGCACCACCTTGTTTACAGGAGCGTCCTAACATGACAAAGAATCAGACAGGTCAGCGGACAATCACAACACACACTCTTCTCCCGGCCTGGCTCTCACTGTTAGTGTGTGTTCATCTATCAGTAGGAAATGATTGAGCAAATTAAAACAGTTCCAGGAGATGATTCTCAAGCGAACAGTACAGCTACCTGCACTAAAATCTACAACCGCAGGCAGCGATAAAAAAATAAAAAAGGAAAGTTTGTGACATGAGTCGTGACGTGGGGTGTGAACTCACCGTCTTGCCGGAGGACATGGAGCTTAGAGTGCTGATGCTGTTAGCGTCTGTGACCACCATGGTCGGTGGGAAGCGTGACGGGTGGGAATATTGAGGGGGCTCCTGTTTGTGGGAATACACTGCAAAGGAAGACAGGAAATGTGATTCTATTAAAAAATAGTACAAGAAGGTGAAATGACTTTTATGGGTAGCTCATGTCGAACTAATCAGTCAGTGCTCAGGGTTAGTGTAGGACAGGGGTCTGCAAGCTGCAGTTCTGGGGCCACATGTGGCTCTTTGGTACCTCTGCTCTTTCAGACTTAGACCAACTAAAAACTAAAATAAAACTGAATTTTATTTAAATTATTGCCAACAAATACAAGGCGTAAAACATGATGTGGTGTCATCATGCTAGTAGTTTGTTAGCCACTTTGTTAAGTCCACTTCCAGTCCCACAGTGTGATCTTTCTCTCAAAACCACAATAACGTTTTGGAATATCTTTAAGACAAGCTGCTGAGAAGGAAAATTTGATGACTCTAAGAATAAAACACATACAAAAAAAAAAAGTCAAAGTCAACAAAAGTATTTATTTTTCTTTAAAAATGTAATTGGATACGAACAAACTGACCTAATTTTATATTGTCTTTAACTTTACGCTTTAAGTAGGACATTTAATTCTTCAACAATTAAGAGAATTCACATCCGCCTGCAGAGTTCAGAGTTTAAATTTTTTATAAAATTGTTAAAAATGATATATATTTTTTCGTTCTTTATATGAATCGGGACTTTTCTTCTGTATTAAAATGTAAAAATATCAATAAATGTTAATATAGTAAGACATTTTAGTTAGACATTAATATCTGTAAAACAGGCTGAGGTGTGCCACGTCTGTGTTTGTTAAAGTCGATTAGCTGTGGTGGCCATTTTGAATCTGGTCACCAGTCCATTGCAGGGCCACGTGGAGACAAACGGCCATTCACACCCACACAGGGCCAACTCAGAGTTACCACTTTACTTAACATGCATGTTTTTGGTCTGTGAAAACTCAAACATGCATGAGAAGAACATGTAAACTCCACACAGAGATACGTTGGTGTAGCTTCTCAACCATCCAGGACTCACAATCTTAAACGGTTAAGAAGGTTGAGAAGGCATCTAGACGAGAGAAGATGGAAGAGAACAACTTTGGTGTGGTTGTCCTATGTTTAGACACACAGAAAGGTCTTAACCAGAGTTAGAACTTGCAACCTTCTTGCAGTGAGGCAGCAGCTCTACCCACTGCTCCATCTTTTCACCCAATTTAAAGACTGTGTCTCTTTAATATCAATTTATAAGAATCAAACTCCTTGAGATGAAACCAGTCTGAATGTAGCTGGAAACATTCAGAGTTAAGGGCTAAAAGTAAAGTCTCTATAACAATCAAACTAATTTCTCTTGAAAGAAGGTCACATTATAGGCCAAAGTTTCCAACAAAGATCACACAACATCTGTTAAGAGAGAATCTCACTGAGCTGCGACTGTTGGAGACAAACTGGTGAGTCAAAACTGAAGGAAAATTGTCAGAAACTGTGTCATTTATTTGTTGTAGTCTCACTGAACTATGTGTTTGTGACCATCGAGCCATGTGGCCACATTTAGAATGGACAGGTGTTGAAAATCACAGCTGTTTTATTGCCCACCTCCGTCCACCTCTGCTGGGTTTTTACCCACACTGCCAGCTGCCCCCACATTTATGGATTAATCTGCCGTTGTACATTTTTAAATGAAGATAAGTGGATCTAGAACAGCTTTTCAAAAACGATTGTTGATCCTCAGTGTGGCTTTTAGTCTTGGACATTTGCCTCCGATGTTTTCTGTCAGAGGAGAGCAACCTGTTCAGGTGTCAGAACACAACCTCATGAGACAAGCTGGAGATCCCCACAACAACTTAGTGGCTACAGATTTTCTGAACATGTTCAAAAATTAAGCGATATGACGGCTGTGACTCACACGAGGAAGTTGAGAACATTGCGAAAGTCGTCAGACCTTTTGAAGATAACTGGCCACAGCCCAGTGAGACACCACCTTTAGCAACTGGATCAGAGTGTCCAGTCCTGGTCCTTGAGAGAAACTACTGCACTGCATGTTTTACCCATTCCTCTGCTCCAACACACCTGATTCCTGGATTTAAATCAGGTGTGTTGAAGCAGAGAAACCTCTAAAACAGGCCTATTCAACTGGCGGCCCGAGGGCCAAATCAGGCCCACAGGTGTGCTCAGTTTAGCCCGCCAGTGGGTCCATTTTTAAATAAAACTAGATTAAAACCCATAAAACAAACAAACTTAATGAGCGTAACAAACAATGAGTTTTTCTGCTCTTGCTCTCGCTCAACGTGCACGCCTTCTCCTCTCCCTCCTGCGTTTGCTCTTTGTCTGTCTTGGAGCTCCAGGTACACATTTTCTGAATGAAAAATACTGTTATGGATCTGGTGAGCTGGACTTTCAACGCAATCGACAAAATCTTTTCAACAACACAACAGGGTCCTGGAGAGCCCTCATGTCCTGCCGAGACTCACACCGCAGGACACATCAGGGATCATGGGGAGTTTGGGAAATGATGTGTCTTTCAGTTCTGTCTCAGGAGGACACCAAAGATGTTTATACAATTGGATTCATGATAGCAGGTTGTCTGCTTTTTGGCATCGGCGGGTCCCTATGTTATCGACTTTTGAAGAAGACATCGGCAGTGGTTTCGGCCATGACAAACTGCCAAGTCTGGGTGAGGTTTGTTTCGTGCTACGAGGACTCAAAATCAGCTGATTTATGAGCTAAACCGTAAGATGGAAGCGATTTGTGAGAATCGCAGGCCACCTACAGCTTTGGGACTCGTCAGCATGTTGGAGTTGACCTTGAAGAAGGCTTATAGCACAGATCAGTGGATTACCCATAAACCTGGCCATTTTGGATCAAAAGTATCAGCAGGACTTGAGGCTAACAAGAAAAAAACAGTCTGCCTGAAGAAAATCAACAACTGTGGCGTATCTGAATCTGAATCCCCCGTTTGGCCTCGGATGCGGGCCGAATATCAGATTTCTCCTGGGACATGGGTAAACTAAGGAAAAAGCTTTGTCTATCACCCTCCGCTCTTGTAGCAGCAGCAACGTGCACTCCGCCCATCTTTCGGACGACTGTACAAACATAACTTCATTGTATCCCAGTACAATGATAATAAAGCTTATTCTGATTCTAACTGCTGGATGTCTGGCCCCTGAGCTCTTGGCTTTCAGTAACTGTGGCCCCCTGAGCAATTTACCGTAGCTGAATAGCCCTGCTCTAAAACATGCAGGATAGTGGCCCTCGAGGACCAGGATTAGCGACTCCTGGATTGGAGTGTGCTGAGGATGTCTTTCAGCTATAACGCCATCAAACTTTAGCTCAGTATCTGTATAACTTAGTTATTTTTGTATCTGTTGGGGTCAGTTAGCTGTAGTGTCCATCTTGAATCCAGATGAGTGCAAAAGTCAATCATTTGTAGAGGTGCACCCAATCATTATTAGATTATGAACTATGAATAAGATATATATAAAAGACTTTGTCTTGAGGACAAACTATTTGCCATCAAGTATGATTTGCTCTAATGACCACAAACCATTGAGGTTAGGATACAATGTTGAAAACATAGAAAACATCCACTTGTAAAGGAGGTGTACAAGTTACTGACTGTGCGAGTGTGTGACTGTCGCCATGAATGGCTGCTGGCTCATGTGGCTGGGCGAATGATGCATCAGGCTCGACTGGTGGGGGCTGTGGAGCTGCTGGGAGAACTGCACCGGCTGGAGCGCTGCGAGGCTGCCAGCCACACTGTTGATCACCGGCACTGTCTGAGACTGCGATGTGTTTAAACCTGATAAGACACAGAGAGCCAGCAGTTGGTCAGTGCAGAGTAAAATTAAAAAGTCTGGTCACATGGAAGGTGTGTGTGGGGGTGGACTTACTCTGTGCTATGGCCATGACGCCAGATAGAGGCATGATGAGGTTCTGTGTCTGCTGGTGGCTGTGATGGGAACTGTGGATGTTTGTCAACGTGCTGACTGGAGGAAGTCCTCCACCTGAACCTGAAATCTGAAGACAAAAGCGGGAAATGAAATTACACGGCCATTTTATTGCTCTCTTTTTTGGTTTTAGCTGAATATAGCACTAAGCCTGAGCACCTCCTATGTAAATTCATGTTCAAAGTGAAACAGATGCTGCTGCTAAACAAACAGCAGGCATGATGTTGACTCAGTTCAGATTCTTTTGAACAACGCTGCTCTTGTGTAACTCATGTCGTACTGCCAAGAAAGAAAAATGGGAAGAAAAAGAAACGCACACAAGCCGACGAAAAGGAGTCTGTGTGTGTGTTTCTGCAGAAAATGATTAAAATGGCGTCAGTGCATTTACAGTAACAGCTATCAGAATCCTCCCTTTAGTGGGACGGAGTTGATTTGAATACAGCTCACTTCCTGACCACCTGCAGACAAATATCCCTGATATCTGACCTGCGCAGCCCACCACCGGTTCACATATTATCACACCGAAAGAGGGAAGTGTCCTGACAGGATGTTAGAACAGTTTGAACATTAGTATCAACAACCTAATATTAATGTAGACAGTTTATTCTTACTTCTTGGCCTTTACTTAACTGGGAAAAGCAGAATCTGGAAATTTAAACTGAGTATCCTGGCTGAGACTGGCTGCTAAAACAGCAATAATGCACAACAAACAGAAAAAAGGTTTACAGATTTCACCACAAAGCTATTTAAAACCATAAATGTTGCAAACCCAAATGAGTCAACCTAAAATTACTCAGTGAGTCTTTTCAGCAGCCATCAAATAGTAAATAAAAGAACTTCACTGTTACTGTATTTTTTGCCATAAGTCGCACCTTTTTGCATAAATTTGTAAGTCCTGCAATTTATACACCAAAGCGACTAATATTAATTTTTTCCCCATATTTACAACACAATTTTTGGCTGAGATCTGACTATTTCATTCATTCTGACATGGAAAATGTTGAACACTAGGCCTGTCATGATAACAACTTTTGCTGGGCAATTAATTTTCTCTGAAATTATTGCAATAAACGATTATATTGTTTGAAATTTGACAATAATTAGTCATTATTGTCAACTTTAAGAGGAAATGTTTGTTAATTTGTTTTGCGTGTAGTACCTTTTTTCAACCACCGGATGACAGTATCAGACTGTTTGAATTGAAGGATGGATAGGAGGGAGCAAGCAGTGTCTCTCTTTAAGAAAAATGGGAAGGACCTCTTGATGTGTCATGGGCTGTCTGTCTGGTTCTCAGAATGCTGGACGCTTGGTGGTTTGAGCTCTTTAGCATAGCATTTTTCACACAAAGCTTTTAGTTTAAAAAAAAAAAATCAGTAAACAAGTTTTCAGCTTCTTTTTGCAGAGAAAAACAACTTTTTACAGGAAGGCACGGGTTTCAACCATGAATTTTGGAGCTTTGACAAGACTGAGGTTTTTCCCCCCAAGGTTGGCTAGTTAGCTTAGCTCATAGCTTAGTTTCTCAGCTTAGTAGTCGAAAGAGAGACATGATGAAACGATAAAGCTGATAAATGTAAATGAGGTAGATAATTTTCATTTTTCATGTGATTGATTTATTGTTTATTGTGACAGGCCTATTTGAACACTACCTTTTTCATCCGCTAGAAGGCACTCGACATGACAAGCCAAGTGTCTCATTAACAGGTACCTGTAAAAGTGGCTATTAATGAGACGCTTGGCTTGTCATACACCTTTGTCTCGCTCCAAACTCCTGGAGCAAATGTCAAATAAGCTGCATTTTGCTGCGTTGCCCAGGTGAAATGCAGTTGATTTGACCATTAAAGTGCATTTATTCATGAAAATTTCAACTGAGACACACCTTTGCTATAATTTCGAGCAAAAAAACAATTGTTTTTTGGTGGTGATCTTGCTAAATTTCGAAGAAATGCACAGTGAGTCCTCCCTCTGCACGCTCCAGCAGCCACAAATCGATGTTTGAAATGGAGCTGATTTGACCATTAAAGTGCATTTATTTAGGAAATGTTTAATTGAGACACACCTTTACTATAATTTTGAGCAAACAAATAATTGTTTTTAAGTTTTAATCTTGTTAAATTTCTTCCGTATACACTCTGGCGGCCGCCATTTAGCAGCCAATCGATTTTTGGCACAACACCGGCCCACGTTTCTGGATGGTCAAGGTCAAATCACAGCAACACATAATAGATGCGACTTATACAGTGAAGCAACTTATTTATGTTTTTTCCCACTTTATTAGACATATTTGGACTGATGCGACTTATACGGTGGCAAGTACGGTAAACTAACCATTTAAAATCTGTTTAAATTCCCTCAGTGATACCTAACCTCCTTACCAGAGCAACAATAAGCTGAGCAGTCTTGAAAAAATTGGAGCTAAAAACAAAGTGCCTCATAAGGTGTGGATGCAACAGAGTACATCACAGTATCGTCTGCATAAAGGCAGACATTAGTGTTTGAAACTTCTTATTGAAGACTGTTGGGCTATAAAATAAAACAGATACTTCTTGAAGAAGCACAATGCATGTCAAACTTTTAAATAAAAATACTGTGGGATTTGTTAGTGATCAATGTGTTAGTTCAAGATCTGCATAAAACTGTCAAAATGAAAGGCATTTTTTTGTTGATTAACAGCATGTCAGTTTAAAACATAGTCAATTTGGTAATTGCACATGCTCAACAACTCAGATGATTTTTAATCACTGATGAAATAAAAGTACTACAGATACAAAAGATCAAACATTGGTATGATTTCTCCTCCTCCACCTCCTCTTTGTGTTGCGTTTAATCAATAAAAGCAGAATGTCCCATTGTCAGGTTTACTGGCAGAGTGGTAAAAATGGCTGCTGCACTCTTCTTGTGCAGCTCCACCTCTCTTGCTGAACAGCACAGTGTGACAATTACTGGCTCCTGCCTGTGGCTCCGGCAGAGAGGAGGTTTAGGAACTTATCTAATCTGGGGCCACCGAGACCCCAGAGGCATTCACTCACCATCTTGGCGTCGGGCGACAGCAGACTGTGGCTGTGGTCCAGTCCTCCCGGAGACACCTGCTGCAGCACCGACTGGCTGGTCGCCATGGCGTTGCTGCTGTGGTGACTGATGGCGCTGGAGGAGCTGACCTCACCTTGGCTGTAACGCACTGAAAAGGAAATGCAGATGGCCGGTTAGTCTACTGGCTCACAGATCCAGAGTCAGGCTGTCACCCCCCAACCAATCAGACTTGCCTGCTCTTTGACTCAAGGGGGGTAAAAGAGAGCAAACAAACACGCTGACCTGTCCACTGCTGCTATCTATGCAGCTCAGCCAAGGCCAGTGCGCTCGCAACAGCACAACTCTCATCAGCCTCTCTGATCAGCACACAAACATGGCTGACGACAAGCCTGATTACGTCAGCGTGACGACGTTCAATAAAGTTACATCAGGAGGAGTTTTCCACTAAAGCGAAAACATCTTGGCAATCATAACGTGTTATCTTGCAGATTCACTGACAGCCTTTTTACAAACACAACATCTTGAGGATTTTTAGACCATCAGGGAAGAACAATCCCTTCCTGAAAGATATTTTGCTAACAGACGAACAGCAACAATTAATGAAAAAGTTTAAAGGAAAGGCTGTGTGACAAGCAGCACCCGGAGTGTGTGATGTGAACACATGAAAGTTTAGCTCAAATTCTGTATAAATGACAAAATCGTAGCCATGTTTGTATTTTCCAATTGGCTCTGAAAGTTAATCACTTGTAGATATCTACTGATCATTTCAAGTTTCATTAAAGTCAGTATGTGGGTTCACAACATATTTTCCTAACAGACAAAAGTCGAGTCAAAACTTTAAACAAACGACTCACAGGATCTCACAGAATCTGTTAGAACTTGGAATATGTGTTGGGGATCAGTCTCGGCTACTACCACACCAAAGTTTATGTCAATAGAGGCCTTTTTCGTGTTTTTAGCTCTCCTGCTGCCCTTGGGTCAACCCCTGTTTCAGGACTAAGGAGGGTTAAGGCCAGTCGGTGGCAGTGGCAGCCATCTTGAATCAAGCTGACTCCAAACGTTAATCATCCGATCATACTTTCTGCAAGTTTCATTCGTTTTCGTCCAAACACACACACACACATATGCACAAACACACAAAATATGCGCAAATACGTTAGCACCCGCCTTCACCTTTCAGTGGCGAGTGATAAATATGAATCCACTAATAAATAACAGAAACGTGCATCGTGAGTTTTAAACACAAATTTACAATGTGGTAATAAAAATAAAGCTACTACCATCATTTAATCCCTTGTCTAGACTACAGGTTGTCTCAAAGGAATGCACACACACACACACACACACACACACACACACACACACACACACACACACACACACACACACACACACAC